>JBBIGB010000002.1:13072087-13083025 GCA_037577075.1 Alestopetersius hilgendorfi
AGCGCGCGTTATCGCCGTTAACGGACAGCCCTACTATTAATTAATAACCTAACATTTAGTTACTGAAAGGACTCCTGTTTTTAGCATTATAGAGAGTAAATTACTTTCCAGTCATTGTAATGATCTACTGGGTCTACTAAATCAAACCATGTCCAATGACAACATATCAGTGTCATAAATGTAGTTTTTACAATGAGAGTGCACTATGATATACCCCATTCTAGGATTCATGGCTCATGCATTCAGGAATTACTAAAGCATTAGCAAGCACCAATTTGGTCCACCTCTGTTCAATTAAGCAAATGTCTAAAAGTTCTGTGCTCTCCATAAATGCTTATGCTGAGGGCTAAAACTCCTCTTCATTTTTAGCACAACTGACAGATTTGTCACCATTTGGGACACTTTGAACACAAAAGGTTCCATCTGTGTACCTGAAATCTATATGCTGTATACACTGTGTTATTTTTCTAGGGCAAGGTCAGTCATTTCAGCATGCTAATCTAGACATGTAGAAAAGATTAGGGAGATCACGTTTTTCTGTAATTAATGTAATTGTGCTATTTGGACTCCACAGCAATAGCTGCACTCAAAGCTGGTAGTTCACCTATAACCCAAACTATTAGTATCTTATTAAAGAATGTCTAAATCCTTTCTTTCCTACTAATTAAAAAATAAATAAAATCTATACTATACAATTCGATATTATCTACTGTATTATCACACCATCCCAAGAGGGATACACCACTCTGATCATTGCAAACATGATATTTATTATTTTTGATTCTGACAGATCACATAATGTAAATTGTGTGAGCTGGGTAAGTGCACCCAGACGTCAAAATACTGTGCCATGATTATGCAAGACTCTTTGGGCTAAATATCCAGCCTTTTCATGTAAAACTTTATTTTGATTAATGTTATTTAAAAAGTTAATTTTACATTTTTGAATTTGGATTTTTTTTTACATTTTTGAATCTGGTCAGTTTGGCTCATTTCAGAGGAAATAATAATATTTATTTCTAACTTGGCAAATGAAAAGAAAAAAAAAACATGCTAGTGTGTTTGTGTTCATTTAGCCCACACAGTGTGAGCATTATGTTAAAAAAAATAATTTGACTCATAAAAGTCAGCCAAAAAAAAAAGGCCTATACATTTACAATGGATGCATCCCTTCATGCCACATTCCCATGGTTTAAACTGATTCACCTCTTTAACGGTATTAATTCTCCCCTGGATGGAACACAATAGTGAAAAATGCTGGATCTGTGCTGTATAAATATATCAAGTCATTATGGACAAAGAATAACAACTTGACAACTAAACAACAAATAACAAATAAGATGTACTCTCCCTTTTCTTGTATCCTGACAGGCATTTTTTGCAAACTGAATTAGCACTGTTAGGAACTTTATGGAAGAGCTCTTATCAAATTGTTGAGGTCTTTAAAATAACATTCAATATCCTCAGTGAATTATTTTAATAGAATAAGTCATATTTCAGGTAGCCCAGCTTTCAGATGCTATCGCGCCTCGACATTTGTCACCTGTCAAATTATTTTCCCCTGTCTGTCATGTTCATTTGTCAAAACCGAGCTACTCGGCGACACCGGCTGCTTTAAACCTGACACAATCAGATTTAAATTTAGATTCGGATTTGGACCTTATATTTATGGTTGTGTTAAACTAATAAAGCGCTGCAATTGTGATGGCCATTCATTTAAGTCCCAGTGTGTATTGGGCATCTACACATGAATCGCAGTTTCTCTTCGTAAGAGCGACAAAGACTGTTCTGCAGTGGATAGCAAAGACGGATGGGTTGCACTGATCCGGTGGGCATTTCTCATTGAATTTCATTATACTTAATTAATATGAGTGTTAAACTCACAGGCAGGGAGCTGATTACTGTCACAGACACTGTACATTTGCCCTCAGCATTCCCGCTATTATCATTATAACTTGTCCCAGAACAAACTTATAAGACAATAAAAGAGAGCTGCTGCGGCTCTTTTAATGCAGAAGATGAGAGAGAGGAGGGAGGGAGAGATAGAGGGCAAAGTAAGATTCATGTTGTGAGAAGCATGTTACTTAAATTTTTAAAAAGGATTTAACCTGCACTCATAAAGCAGGCAGCCTTGGCCAGCTTTCAGCTGCTGAGGAGGCAGGAGAATGAGAAAGCGAGAGAAAGCGAGAGCAAGTAAGAAAATGTGAGAGGTAAGGAAGGTGAAGGAGGCTGGGGGGCAGAGGATACTGCAGGCATTTACTGGGTTTTTAACATGTGAATATTTCTATGCTGCACTCTGATCAATGCTGAAGAAAACCATTTCTCACAGGTCTTCCTGCTTCTTAGAGACACACCGCATGAGTAACTGCAGCCCGGCCTGCCCCACATTTATTCTTCAGCCGTGAAGGCTTTATGAGGCTCATTTTCTCTGTGTGGCTGAGGCCCAGAGGCCAGGGATCTGGACATTAAGAGTAGCCAACTACTGCTATCCCTACCATTCATAACATATTTTTAGAGTGTGTGCTGGTGTGTCTGATATAAGGTATGGCCTCAGGACCCCCAAAGTTTATCCCTTCACTATAGTGTGTATGTGTGGTGTATAAGTGCACAAGTACCTCAGTTCCTTTTCCTTAAATCCTTTTCACTAACCAGTGCTCTTACCCAGACTGCACACTGAATGGATGCACAAAAATGAAAACAAGAAATATAATCCTCCTTTAATGTTTTAAACACCTGTTTATCCAGGCAAGCTATCAGTGCTTTAGCAGTATGACAGCACAAATAAAAAAGGCGTATTGCTATAATCAGTGGTCAAATTTGGGACAGTGCTCTTTTACTAAAACAAGTTGTTTTAGTCTACTCTTTTCCATTAAAATCCTAAGGATTAGATATTAATGGTCCATCACCAATACAATATATTATACGCGGTTCAGCAGTCGCTGATTCAGTCTCTTGCGGATATTTTCTGAGAACCAAACTAATAATTGTTCGCCAAAAACCCCTGTACATACGTGGAAACCACAGATATCCTCCACCTTTTTTATGCTTTTGTGACGTCCGGGCCTCATCTGTCACGACCCCTCATCCTTGTGCTGGTTGTTTATGTTTGGGCGCAGTGGTTAGCAAGGCAATCAGACACCAGAGCATGAACCTCCACTGTTCAGCGCTGTGCCCAAACATAAACAACCAGCACAAAAGAAGCTTGGTGGTCACAGTCAGCTGTACTCACAGGTGGGTCGTTTGAAAGTAGCCAATCCGAGAAGGTTATTTATTTCTTCTTGCTGTTGATTGGCTGCTGTCTTCTGATGGCTCTTTGGCAGCAGCAGTCCAGAATTTCTCCTGTTGAGCGTCTCGATTGTTCTCATGTTTTTCGTTTTGTTCTTCTTAAATCACATTTATGAGTGTATATGCCCTGCTTATACCAAAGAAAATGACAGCACATACTAAAGAAGACGGACATGCATACATTACAGTGCAGCCTATATAAGGGTATCGGTAATATCGGTATATTACATTCTAGCACTGTGGGAGTTCAGTGGACACAGTACAGATACGGGTTTACCTTATAAATTTTATTTAAGGGTAATGTATTAAGTTAAGTTTAAAATGAAGTGTCTTGGGAGCATATTGAAGGGTTTTTTTTACACTATAGGCATATATTTTAGCCAATCACAACATTTTGGTTTTTCACGGGTACTCTTGGAACATTTTGTGTTATTGTATTGTTATTGTGATAAATGACATCACATTACTCAACAGTATTCTAAAAATGCACGGATATCATGAGTACTGTAAGAACACTGACATCTGGATTTAATTCTGTGGAATGTTGAATAAAAATGATTCTTATTGTTTATTATTCTTATTTGCACTGGTGGTACATTTTTTATCTGGTCAACCTCATTAAGCCTCTGAAAAATGTTATAATGTGATGCATATTCAATATTGGCAATATAGTCTATACCTAGGTTAAAATATTAATCAGAGAGAAAGCAAGGCCTGTTTACTCTCAAAGTAAACCTTGGTTACTATAGGCAATCCAATTCACAAACAGTAAACTTGCATACTGCTCCAAATCACTCCCAACATAACTAACTAACAAGGATTTCCAGAAGAGAGCTGGGTGTGTTAAATGCCAGGTCTAGTGGTTTTCCAAACCCAGTGAAAGGAACAGAATTAACAAGTTCTAACTGTGTTAGGAAAATCATGCTGGAGTTCATTGAATGCATTCAAATATTGGCTTTATTTGCAGGGACTTGCAGGGATACATATATACTGTTTATCCATTTCAGAGCCCTATTTGTTACACAGCAATTCCGAGATGCACAGACAGATTTCAGTCATGTATGTCAACGTAGGGGTCACATGCTCTTGTAACTGGTCATATGTCCACATTGTCAGCACTGTATTTTCTGTCAGAGTGTGTGTACTCATGTGTGTATATGTGGTGATCATGCCCCATGACGCTAAGGTGTGTTTGCTCATTATAACTGTGTTAATGAGGTACAGATGCAGTGTGTGTATGTGTGTGCGCAATTGTAAACATTTAAGCTTCTAAGGCCGGAGCAGGATGTGAGGTGATCTTGGGGGAGGGGTGTGTGGTAGGCGGGTGAGTTGTGCCAGGCATCTCTGTGCAGTGATTGGTGGGTTATCTCTGTGGGGAGTAGAGCAGGCAATTTACGATGCTGCAGCAGCAGCACTTCCACAGCGCCGAGACTGCCCTGCTCACTCAGCAAGCACCATTACACCTCTCACTGGGAGCAGTACAGAAACACTCTTCAGCCTCAGCCAGAATCACACACATACTCCCACATACACAAAATACTCGACAGTGGATACCGGTACTGATTTATGTAAACACAAAGACACCGTAAAATCTCTTAACATCAAAACCAACAACATCTTCCATGGTAACTGGCCCCAAGATGTTTGTAGCAAGTTCTTTAAGGTTCAATATGAGGCCTCCCATTGGATGCTCGATCAGACTGAGATTTGGGAGATTTGGAGGCCAAGTCTTAGTCATATTCTTAAAACTAATCCTGAACAATCTTTGTCTTCTGAATTTTGTGCTGTTCACACAGTGTGCTATGGTGTGTTCACGTATAACGGAATGGTCCCTTTCAGTGTTGCACATCCTGCAACCCTACCATATCACTCCACATATCTGACCATATCCTCAATTCTTCTCCCTAATATCACTTATATTAAAAAAAAATCTTCCATGGAAACAGGCCATGTTCCAATGGGATTCAAATCAGCTGTAGTCACCTCTACCCTGAAAAAACATAGGGCCCTGGTGGAGTACTGACCCCTGCGAATTTGCTGTTCACAGTTTGCGGCTTCAGTCATTTGCGTATTTGTTCTTAGAACCTAACTAGTAATTGTTCATGGAAACCACAGATATCCTACACATTTTTCTTTCTTGAACTAATGTGTTTTGGGAGCATATTTTGGGGCATATTTAGGGTTTACACTATAAAAATAGGCATGTTTAAGCATTACAAATGCAAATTTGTGGATTTTCACAATTCACAGGTGCTCTTGGATCATAACCCCTGTGAATTGTGGGGGTTTACTATATGTCTCTGGTAGAATCTTAGTTTACTAGCAGCTCTTAGTTTTAAGTTTAGACTTACTAGCATGACAGACAGTTTTCTTGTGGACTACAAAGCATCCATGTATGTCCAAGACGATGTGCAAAGACTGATGACTTCACACAATGTGAGTCCCATGCAGAAACCTTAAGCTGTTGGATGTTAGAAAGCCAGCAACATGCTAAATTTAGCTTAAGCTAAACTAAAAATGTCTGATATCCCCATTTTAACAATAATTTTACTAGAAATGCCCATTTGGCAAAAAGCAACCTGGTCATACCTACAATAAAAGCTTGTTCTGTTTTATAGGTGAATGTGAACTGGGCAACGGTAATTAGTAATTGTAATTACAGTGTTAAAAATACATAATCAAAATAAGAAATAATAATAATTAAAAAAAAAATCAGGGAATATACACTTACTGGCCACTTTATAAGGTACACCTGTTCAACTGCTTGTTAATGTAAATATCTAATCAGTCAGTCACATGGCAGCAACTTAACACATGCAGATATTTTCAAGATCAAACTGAGCATCAGAACGGGAAAGAAAGGTGACTTTGAAAGTGGTATGGTTGTTGGTGCCAGATGGGCTGAGTATTTCAGAAACTGCTGATCTACCGGGATTTTCCCACACAATCATTTCTAGGGTTTACAGAGAATGACTCAAAAGCGAAAAAATATCCAGTGAGCGGCAGTTCTCCGAGGAGAATGGACAGATTTGGTCTGAGCGAACAGGAAGGCAACAGTAACATAAATAACCACTCATTACAACCAAGGTATGCAAAAGAGCATCTTTAAATGCACAACATGTTGTCAAACCTTGCAGCAGATGGGCTACAGCACCAACAGACCACACCGGCTGCCCACTCCTGTCATCTAAGAACAGGAAACTGAGGCTACAATTTGCACTTTGTATCTCTTAGTACCAGATGATCATTTAAACACCACAGTCTACCTGATTACCATTGCTTCCCATGTCCATCCATTTATGACCAGAGAGGACCCATCTTCTGATGGCTACTTCCAGCATGATAACACGCTGTGTCACAAAGTTAAATTGATTTATTGTTCTTGACAATAACTTCAGTGCACTGCACTCCACAGTCAGCAGATCCAACAGAGGAGGCGGTGGATATGGACCAAAATCTCTGAGGAATGCAACACATTGTTGAATCCATTCCATGATGAAATAATGCCATTATGAAGGCAAAAGGGTACGAGCAGTACTAGCAAGATGTATCTAATAAAGTGGCCAGTGAATGTAAATAAACTGACTATAACAATTAACAATGTTCAATGTTCTAATGTCCTGCCAATTACTACGATGGCCTACTGGGCTATGATAGCTATTTCATATACATGTAGAAAGCTAGAGGTTTCATACCCAGCCTGAAACTTTCGCTAGACAGACGCATGTAGGCAAGACTGTTTTTGAAAGACTGAAGAAACAGACAGGCTATTAAGATAAATAATGTTTACACAAAGGGAAATACAACTTCATTTGTGCTGTTTCTCACTCACTGTATCTGAGGAACTGAGAATACGGTTAAAAATATGAAGATAAGAGCCAGCTAACTGCTGGTTCATTTATAGGCTATGACATATCCCCATAAATTGATACAAATGATGCAAACGTCTGATAACAAACAAGTGTTCACTGATTCTTATTTTTACTCTAAGTTATCTCACTCACAGCTGAATGTGACCATGGCCAGACATGTCTGATTTATCAAAAATGTTTTTTTTAGGTTTTGACCATGGTTTGACAAAAAAAATTCAAAACTCACATAAACAAAAAAAAAAAGTATAAGTGGAAATAGCAACAAGGGCAACAATAAGGTGCTATCATGACATTTGGCCCATGATATGATATTAATGCGATTCTACAAAGCAGACGTAACAATATATACAGGATTCTGCTGTCATCTTGGCGACTCTGATTTCCTTTCCAGTGTCTGCTGTGATGTAAAACATGAATGAGATCTTATGCCATCTCACAGACTTCTGAAGCAATACCAAAATAAAAAACAATACTTAGCTTTATTTTTTTCTCTCCCCTTAACATAACAAAATGAACTCATTGCATTATTGGAAACTAAAATGACTTCATTAAGGTATATCTAAAAAAATCTTTACCAAATAAACTAGTAGGTAAATGATTATTTTTCGAATCAAGTTTAATCAACTAAGCTAGACTGGTCAAAGACTGAACTTATCATTAACCATCACCATAAAAACCACATTCAGCTCTAACTGAACCTAAAAATTATAACAGTATCAGTTTTCAGTTGACTCATCAGTGGACTCCTCAGCACTGCACCTGAAACAGCAACTAATGAAACAGCAACTAATGAAACAGCAACCTTGCTGCAGATTTTAATTATATTTGTTAGAAAAATGTGAGTTTTTTTCCAGATACTATTAAAAGACTGAACAGTCTGGGGGGAAACATTTTTTCCATCTTAATTCTGGCCATTAAATGGTATTACACTGAACAACCAAAAGGGCCAGGGGTATTTTATCACCTATCAAGTGAATACATTGATTTTCCTGTAGATTAGCAAAGATTCCCTCTTAGCCTCCTTAAAGGGACCTATTACAAGGTCAATTATATTTCATAATTTTCCATAAGTATGTCAAATATTATAAACACATACGGTACGAAAGCAGACATGTCTGATTTAAGATCCCCAGATTTTCAGTAAATGGCTTGCATTTAATCGTGTGTAGTTTATGACCATCAATAACTATTGAGCTCATTAATCACAACTCTCTGAAGTCATTAAAATGCTGGTCTCTGGTGCTTTCTCGCTCCCTGTAGTTTAATTGCCTGTGCCAGGCACTGTGTGTTGCCCCCACAGGGAGAAGAGCCTAGGTTCAAAACCGAGAGTCACTGTGAGCATCATGTCACAGCTCACGCTTCGCTAATGACTCAAACCAATGAAATTCTAAAACTGATACTTTGACACAATGCTCAGTTGGAAACATTTTTATTTCTGTAGGTTTCCATGTTACTACAATACTGGTCACGATGAATGTGTTAATCATACTTCCCTGCTCAGTTATATTCAACCATGTTTCTTTGTTTACTCTAAAAAACCACTAAGTCACTGTTTAGTTATAATCAATTG
Organism: Alestopetersius hilgendorfi; assembly: GCA_037577075.1. Lineage (NCBI taxonomy): Eukaryota > Metazoa > Chordata > Actinopteri > Characiformes > Alestidae > Alestopetersius > Alestopetersius hilgendorfi. Next base: position 13,080,815 of record JBBIGB010000002.1, read on the forward strand.
CCCTGAGAGGCTAAAACTGCACATTTATTTATATTTTTATTTAGTTTTTTTTAAATGACAGCTCATTCTGTTACCTTTTATTTAGGCACATATATTTAAAGGAAACATAACAAATAATGAAAAAAAAAGCATAACCACAAACAAAAGTTTTTGGGCCTGATCCTCAGCTTCATAGCTGTTGAGACAAAAAACGACAGCCTTTCGGGGAGAGTGCTGTCAGTGACAGCAAAACTGTAGCATAAGAAAACCAAGACAAAAACATATTAAACTACTATACCGGGAGGCTAAGCTTTATATTACTTTTGAATTTCCATGACACATGATTTATCTGTGACTTTGCTGCCCATCTCAGATTTAATAGGAGCCATAGTGTTCTCTCCAGGCTTAAAGACAACACAAAAAGACAGCTCCTGCTCTTTGTTTTTTTCACAAACACTGGCCTGCCCAAGAACAGCACGACCCCCTACTCTTCTGTCCACCAACAACAGAACATACTCTTCTCTAGTCACAAGTCCAGCCCTGTCTAGAGGCGCTTCCAAGACCAAACAATGCAGCAAGCCAAGCCCAGGGTCGGTGGCTTCCCCTTTTACGGTTTTATGAGGTTGGCCTTCCCCCTGCTATTGAGGCAAATGTGGGCCATCAAACAAAACAATTTACGAGGCGAGCTAAATTTGACCTTGGGTCTGGTGAAATACCAGACAATCGCTCTCAGAATAAGGAGCCTAAGGAATGGGGGTTGTGTGTCAAAGACAGTAGTTTTTCTCTCTCACCCCCCTTCCACTACTTACAGCTTGTTTGGTGATCTACATACCACTGCTTACAAAAATCAATACACCAAGAGAGGCTTATATAACTCTTCTTGAAAAATGTAAACCTGAAAATGGTAAAGAAGGATGCTTTGTAAAATGCTGCAGATCAGATGACAAAATGAGAAAATACAGTAAATAATACTGGGCATCTATTCAAACATATTAACCCGAGTTCATTTGTTATGATAAATGAACAAGTGTAAAACATCATTAAGGAAGAGAATAAGTGAAGCATGAGAGGAGGAATGGCGAACGAGAGAGAAAAAGAGTGGGGAAAAAAAAAAAAGAAAAGTTATAGCTCCTCTAGGCCCCTTGTCGTGCTGTCTGGAGCTCAGAGCAGCCCCGGGGCTCTGAGAGCTCTTTAACTATGAGTGTGTTGGAGGGGTTTTGGTATTTAGATTTTTTTTATTGCTCACCCCCCAACCCCCCAGCCCCCCTTGACTCTACACATCTTGGCCCCCGCCCTCTTTCCCAGCGGTGTAAAGAATTTAAAGTAAAGCACGCAGTAGCTTTTGGTGGTGTATGTACGACTCGCTCAAAGCTGCAGAAGTCTTCAGTAATCTCTTTCCTTTAGAAGAAACCCCGCTGAGATGCATTAAAGAGATAAATTGGCGATGTCTCTGCGGTGACAGAGTCCTCATCTGTCTCTGCTCGCCTCCATTGATCACAATTTATTTTATTTGTGTTGTTGGATTATTAGGTAGAAGATAAGTGCGGCACTAATAAAGAAGCAGCTTATGAAGTTAAAGGGAAATGCAAGACTGGCTCACAGGAAACATTTAGGGGCATCTCATTATCATCTTCATGACAACGTCACCACCTCCTCATTTGATCTATCCAATCAGAGCCCAGACACACTCTGTATTAATCAGTATAATTTGATATTTATCCATTTGTTTGCATTAGACAATAGCTTTCAATCATAGTAATCCAGCATGATGTATCCAATATCAGTAGCAATAAAAAAATAAGCATTAAGCCTATTGAGGCATTAACGCAACAATGCTACATCATAAATAATGCTACACTGCAAACACAGGAAGACTGTTAATTTAATTATAAATCGGGATGCTCAAATTTTAGCAAAAGGGCTGATTTGATTTACTGGATAACAGCCTAAAGACAAAGAGTTAGGTACTCCCGGTGAGGTATGTAGTCCATACCTACCCGATGCCATAACTTATAGTCATGCAGTGTGTCAGAACTGTGGGCTGAGGAGTTCATCACAGGTGCAGCCATGCAGTGTGTCCCTGCAGCTAAAACGATTTACCTAACAGACCCACAACAACAGCTGTTTGAGAAACACACACACACACACACACACTCACACTCACACATACACACACACACACACACACACACACACACACACACACACACACACACACACACACACACACAC
>JBBIGB010000002.1:13106833-13118639 GCA_037577075.1 Alestopetersius hilgendorfi
CGATATCGGAATTATATCGTATCGACCAAAATTAAGAAATATATCGTGATATAAATTTTTGCCATATCGTCCAGCCCCATCTTAACCCCAAGTTGCTCCAAGGAGAGACTTCCCCCTGTAGTTAGGGAATGGAAGTCGCTTTGGATAAAAGCGTCTGATAAATGCCGTGAATATAAATGTAAATATTCAAATAATGTAAATGTACAGCAATGGTCTTCGGGTCCGATTATGTACCTTAAATGACTTTTGTAAGTATAAAAATCAAATAAAGAGCCCAGATGCCACCCCAGTGACAGCATTTCTATCCTGAAAAAGTAAAGTTTTTTTCCTTGAAGTGCAAGGATGTAACAAAGCATTGTGGCATTGGGATACACTATGCAAAATACCAACAAGTCAAGTCGAGTAGGTTTATTGTCATTTCAGTCATGTAGACAGTACACAGGGAAATGAAACAACACAAGAACAAAAACATAAAACCACAAGACTATTTGACAGTAGACTGGACAAAATACACAGAATGCAAAGAGAGCAGGAGAGTGAGTGCAAGAACAACACAAGCAACGATACAACAGGTCAAGATAACATTCAGTGCAGTTGACATTTGAACGAATACAGTATTATGGCAGATACTGTATTCTAGCAGTTGAGTCAGGGATGTATTTGTCTGTGTGTATGTGTGTGTGGTGGTGGGGGGGGGGTTACAGTTCATGATTCAGTTCAGTTCTGATTGAGTCTGGTGGCCTGAGGGAAGAAACTGTATACCATTCTGGCAGTGGAGGCCCATATGCTACTGAACCATATGCCAGATGATAGGAGGGAGAAAGGGGTGTGTGAGGGGTGTGTGGGGTCATCTACAATGCTGATGACATTGCGGATGCAACACGTGGTGAAAATGCCCATAACAGAGAGGAGAGATCCCCTAATGATCTTCTCAGCTGTCTTTATTTTTCTCTGTAAGGAACAATTCCCATACCAAGCTGTGATGCAGCCACAGAGAATACTCTCAATAACAGTGAATATTCTCTACAACATTGTGGAAAATGAACGTTCTGCTAATGATCTAATTCATCTGGCTCAGCGGCACTGATTGAGCACCTAGTAGTGGTAGTTGTTTAGTAGGTAAAACACTTGCCTGTAAACCCAATGAACACAAAGCTGCAGGTTCAAACAACACGTTCTGCCATTTAGCAAGACACTTAACCCCCAGTTGCGCCAGGGGGACTGCCAAATGCCATAAATTCATGTTTGAAATGACCAGTTCCAGCTCTCATACTGCCTCCAAACTGTAAAAAGTTGTGTGATCATAGTCATAATTTCTCTGTTTCATTCCTAGACGTTCAATAAAAGATCTTTTAAGAAATACTGAATGAAAAGTTCTTGAGGGAACCAAAATTGGACTTGGCATAATTCCAAGTTCAAGAGAGTAACTGGAGCTGGGATGTTAGATAAGATTGTGAGCACACACATGTAGAGAGGGATGTGTAAAGAATGATTAGCTCTAAATTGGGAGCCATACATCAATGTGGCCAGTGAGAAGCTGCTGGATCTGTGTCTGGGTGAAATGGACCAGGCTCGGCAGGGGGCCTTGGTGGGGCTGCAAGCCAGCGCTCAGTTACTGTAGTATGTCTATTTTGCAAGGAATGTCACGCACGGTATTATTACTCACTCATAGTGGACATAGCACACATAACTCTCCTTCAGCAAGGAGGATTAGATGGCTAGCAATGAGTGGCGAAAGAAGCTAACACTAATCTGATCTGAACATTACTCCCTGCCAAGGAAGATTGTTTATCCTCCCTCGAAGAAACGTTAAAGGAACTAGTCAATGTGTGAGCAATTTAAGAAGGCCTTCTGTAGATGGAATATAATGACCCAGCAACTAATGTGTCCGATTGGCAAAGAGTAAGATTGGGGTGATAGCTATCAGAAGCAACATTTTTTAATTGTCTGAGTTTTTACAAAAGTAAGTGTGCTCATATGCAAATGCACACATACACACACCCATACACATGTTCAAACACATATATCCTACCTAGCAATCCACTCAGCATTAATTCATGCTTGTGATCCATCATTATCATGTTTTATTATGGCAGCTGTATGAGATATAATTCATAGATAGACAGAGATAGTGGATCTGACAGCACACAGGAGCTGTGTCCTTTACCACTGTCCTCTGTCAGCTGTATCGAATAGAGCATAGCCAACAAAACCTACACATACTTCACACACAGACATATAGGAGTCCCCTATGCGAGTGCAATGCATTACCTAACATATATACTTTTTTATTTTAATTAAAAGATTTGTTGCATAACTTCCTGGTATGTTGTTTCCTTCAGCAGAGTTGAGACACCATTCCTTCCCCAGCTTTTTGATTTCAGTCGGCTTCTTGATAAAAGCAAAGTCCAGTTTGAGTATTATTCAGCAAGTGATCAGTCAGTTTTTGAAATGTGCTGGAAGCAGGAAAAATGAACAATAGTAAGGATTTGAGTAAACTTACCAAAACATCATCTTCAAAATGACAGGTTTTGTAGGGTGTTTCCAGTATGCACTAGTTAGTGCTTACCACAATCGGTCCAAGAAAGGACAAATAGTGAATTGCTGACAGGGCTCTGGGGTTTCAGAGCTCCCTAAAGAGAATGGAGAGCAAAGGCTAGCCCATCTGGTGGCACAGAAGAGTTACTGTAGCACAAACTGCTGAAAAAGCTAACGTTAGCTATGATAGACCTGTCAAAGTGCCCATGCTGACCTCAGGCTACATGACCTCATGAGCACACGAGCATCAGAGCTGGACCAATGGACCAATGAAAGAATGTAACCTGGCCTGAGATATGTTTAGTCTAAAAATAAAGAACCAGAATAACAATCAGAGGACATTACTGATCCTGGAGGAAGCTGCTTAACCATTAGTAAAAAATACATTTGTAAAACTAAATCAAACATCGGAATTATTTGCACCCCAAGAAATTTGATTTATATGTAAATGAATTGACATGTGGAGAATATATGCTTGTGATAAAAGTGGTCTAAAGGGTGGAAATCCATATTATTTTCTAAAAAAGTATTTCTTTTTACTGTTTGAGGTTTCTTATGGCAGTAACATTAAGAATGGTTAGACCAAATGTTATTTGTAGCTACACTAGAATAGCTCATAAGCAAAATAAGACTATTGAACTGCTACAGATTGCAGTCTGCATCCTTCGTCATATTTGTATTGCTTAAACAGAATAAAAGATTTCCCCCATACTGATCTGGATTATGTACTGAACCAAAGCTGATCCAGAAACAGCTTTGCATGGAGAAGATTTGTGACCCAAACCAACATATTTACACCGTTGGGACCTGAAAGCAGGAGCCAACATCCCAAATCTGTGTCTTGCAGTGTGTGAGCCCAGTGTTTATTTGGGTAATGAATTGCCGTAATTAATGCAGTCATTGATTCTTCTTCCATGTCCCCAACAAAGGCCAGTCCGATTTTTAATTTAAAGGGAGTTGGAGGGCAGGGGGAGGAGAGGAAGAGGAGGAGGAGGACATTCAGGATGAAGAGAACCGATACATTCAAAATAATTGCCATGCGTGTATAAGAAGAGAGTGTAATTGTTCTATGAATCACATTAGAATACATTTAATTAATTAACTCCCTCTGGGTGTAGTGGTTTTTGGCTCTTCTCGTGCCTCTTTATCCTGCCTCTCACTTTCCTGACATGTTCTCTTGCTCTAATAAAAATGCAAATATGGCGAGGGCAGCCAGGAGTAGAGGAGAGGAGGACATTCTCAAAGCAACATTTCGCAGCCGCTGTGTCACGCTAATAACCCCTATGCAATTCCCTCTCGAAAACAGAAAAGTGTAATAGCATGAAATCTTTTGAGACTGTGGATGTGTTAATCGCAGTTAGAATTTAGCATCCGGAGCTCTCACACAGACCGCACTTCCTTAGAGGATAAATTAAGCCCAGCAAAATGTAATCACCTTCATCATATTTGATCCCAACAAAAATACAATCTATTATAAAGCAATGTGTGCTATTTGGTCTATACAGACTCCTTCCAAATATCGAACTCAGACAAAAAATCTCTTACTTAGCTCAGACAAAATGATCTAACCTAGAGAAATGTATAGTTACAAGCCTTACAAATTGTTTTTATTAAACTGTGTCTGCGGTGGATCTTTATGTTGCACTGCTTTAGTATTGGAACACCTGGACCAGGGTCATGTGACTATGTTACCAGGGCAAAAAGAACAATGAGAGTTCTCCCTCGGCCCATTAGTTATTATGGGTTGATTCTCACCTATAGAGCCACACGTCTCCCCTGAGTGTCATTAGCAGAAAATGAGCAGTTGACCTCCGATGACTATTGGAAAAAACTTGGTCTTGGGCAAAGTAATCAAGGTTGAGTCATTGATTGACTCTCAGCATGGGAGCATGCACTTAACCATGAGACATGTGATTATTCAGCTCATCAAGAGTTTATTAGAAAACAAAGAACAAACAAAACACAGGTTACTAGTTAATCTGACCTTTTCAATATTCACAATGTTTTAAGTTTCAGTAGTGTTTTCCAGAAGAATAGTTTGGAAGTGGTACAGTGTAACAAATTAGTAGTTTATTCAGTTTGGAGGCCATGGGCATCATACAGCCAAAAATGAGTTTCAGCCACTTTTTTCTCCAGAAGAATTCATTTCTAAGTAACTAAGTTTCTGGCCAAGTTTTCTGAAATGGTGCAGAAAATCAGTGCTTGCCTTGTTTGATGATGAAATAACCTCTTCCACCTTACTTGATTGCATGTGGTTATTGGAAGTTGAAAATATAGCACAAGTAATTAGAAACCTCATCCATAACATACTTAAGCTATATTGTGCTTGGCAGAGAGCTTAGTCTATTGTTGAGTTTCCCAGTGCTTTAGAACAATGATTATGAGTGATGAATCGCTTTAACCCTCCAAATTTCAGAGGAGGCTGTGGCATGCCTTATTAAAGAGAGAATAGGTGAGAGAGTAATTAAGGCCAGCAAACAGCAGTGACGGTGAGCTGAGCTGCTCGGCTGAGGCCACAGCATGAAAAATGGCTCCTCCACCATTCCAATTAATCAGCTGTATTTGCTGTAATGTTGTTTGACGTTGGCAGGGAAGACGTCCTCTGGGAGGGTCTGTCCTCTGACCAGCCGTGCCTCCGTCATTCCCCTATCAGTGTGTATGAGTGCACCAATCACACACCTCTTGGTGCATGTGTATGCGTGTGCGGTAAGACTGAGAGAGAAAGAGAGAGAGCATGAACGAAAGAGAGAGAGTGAGAAAGAGAGAGAGAGAGCGAGAGATAGAGTCTCTCTCTGGCTCCATTGTTATCAGCGGCTGGTTTCTCTTTTCTTGCGACTGATTGGTAGTTGATTGTGCAGGCCACACAGACCAGAAGCAGAACCTGATTAACCTTTCAGCGACACTGGCGCACGTGACCACAGCCACTTCCACTCTTCCCTATCCGATATCCAGCACCTCACCTCTCTCCCGGTGATAAATTAACGATGGAGGAATCCAATGGCCCAGTAATTACCAAACACTTCGGACACGCTAACATTTTTCAGCACTGTCAGGGGCCTGTCTTGTGCGGTGGGGCTTTCACCCGTTCTCCGGCGGCTCCTCGCTCTTCCTAACTTTGTTTTCTCTGACGTAGATTAGATCTGCCACCCCATTACAGATTCATTTTCCTAATTTTTCATGTCTGCTTGGCGGCCCATCTGCGGCAGCCTGATAATTGTGGGGACCAGCCCTGGTGATTAACATCAGCAGAATTAATTACGGCCGCCATTAAGGCTGCAGGTTGCACACAGTGATCAAGAGAAATTAACTTTCTCCCAGGCCTCTACATCATCTCACCTTCAGTGGCACTGACGGCCCACAGACAGGCAAAGGCCTGGCCTCGCGTTGCCGCTCTACACAAATAAACACGCACCAGGACACACACGTACACACTCAGCATGGACCCCATGGTCTGACTGCCACTCTCTAACATTCTATCTAAATAGCTAACACACAGTGACCGTTGTCACCAGTGTTTTCGGGCCCACTGATAGACCCTTTGCATATCAGGATCAGTTGTGGATGGACACAGAAGGTGCGATAGGTGAGGAGGCCTGTTTGATGCTCTTCCTGAGCTGAAGAGAGAGAGAGAAGGAGAGAGATGTGTTTGTGAGCTATGTTAATGGCATAGCCCCTTGGCTCTGCACTGAGCTGTACAGTGCTGGTGTCAGGAGGAGATAAGCAAATTGTGCCTGTATCATATTGACTCGTCAAGGTTAAGCACTGAGCTTCAGGAAGCAAAAGCAGTCTGTGCAGCCTCTATCCTCTCCAGCATTGTTAGATTACTGAATTAGCCAGTGCACACACACACACACACACACACACACAAAAGCACAATGCACAGCGAGCAGTGGGTTTTGCGTTCTCCCCTCATTTAAATTAATTTGATTTAGTTCTTTGAGATCAAATTACAAGCCAAGCTGAGACCCTTTGGAGTTTTTGTCGGCGTAGTGTGAGCGTCATGCAGGGGAAAAGTGCTGTGGGCAACTGTGCTGAGCGAACTGAGAGTGTGTTATAGCGCCACATCACACAGAGCCATGATGACAGTTTCCCCATAGCTGTAGTGAGCGGCAATCAAATACACTAGGCAAACTAACTTACACACCTGTGAGGGAACTATGCTAAAGTCATAATTAAGCAAAATCAATTTCCACTGCGGTAATGCATAATACAAAAGGTAATTGAAAGTAGATGAAATTTACAGCAGAAATCTATTCATTACGCGTAATTATAATGTAATTTAATATCAATTTTACCCACATCTTGAGTCAAAAGAGAGTGCAAGCATTACTAATTCTCTCTTGACCTTGCTCACTCCACTGTATGTGTGTGTGTGTGTATTTCTGTCTCTGTGAGTCTCATCCTCAGCATCACAAGAGTGCACTGATGTTAAGTTTAATCTCGTCATTTATTTGTCAATTCTAGTACCGCAGTCCGGATTGACTAACCTACTGTAGGCTGTATGGTTGGTGTTCGTGACAAAAACAGTGAATTTACCATTTTTTTACTGCCTAATATCAAAAAATGAACTGTACGGAGTGGTGTGTGACTGGTACATTTTGAAATACTAACATGGTTTACAAAATCTATTGTTGGGTACAAAAAGAGTAATTACACTGCACTATGTAGTACGTTACTACGTTACTACCAGCCAGTCCCTCCATCTACAAAGAGAGCTACTCTATGGCACCACCTCACTTTACAGTGGCCGTGCGTCTGAGTGTGTGTGTGAGAAAGAAAGAAAAGGAGAGAGTATAAGATAGAGATGGAGAAATCTCGTATTTTGTCATTATGTGGCTGGCACAAAGACAGTTCTTCACAAAGTATGAGCTCGGTGACCACAGGGTAGCACAGAAAAGGTACAAGACAGAACAGAGATAAATCAGTTTGTGGTTAATGTATGACACAGAGGTCATGTGGTGCAACAAATACTTTATAGATAAATTCATGCATTTTTTTGTATATCTCTTAATTCTACCAGACAAGGGGTAAATAAAAATGTCAGGCAGAAATTACAGGCTGTCATGTTCACATGGGTTATTGCGTGACTAAGATAATGAAAATAGTCCTCATCTAGAAATTCACAAAGCAAAAACCGTGCACTGCTCTGCTTTGATAGGCACTTCACAAATCATGACTCAACTTACAGACATCCCTTAAACCTCAGAACTGTGTGTGTGAGTATGTGCCTCTGCAAGACAGCAGAGAGATGAGCCTCAGAAGAGAGGTAAAGTGGTCTGGCATTTGTCTGCAGGCCCATTTGAAGTTTGTCCTGGATAAAACCTTGGGTTGGACTATACTTTCTTTTCAGAGTAAAATCTGAATTTCCTGGCAATAATTACCTTCAACATATTTCCAGTAGTGTTTGCCATTCAACTGGTCACACTGCAAGAGGACAGTGTTTCTTCATTAAATAAGATTTGATTCAGGTGATCACCAATCAGTACCTCTTAAAGCAGAATGAGGTGCTTGTGTAGGAATTTAACAGACACTGGCATGGAATGGTGGCCATACTCATAGAGATGCTGAATTAAAAATAAATTGCAGTAGTTTCTTATTTTCTTCTGGAGCTGTATATATACCGAGTTCATTTGATAAATAATGTATCAAAATATACAGCAAAATACAGCAGCCAAGCCATGTATCAAAAACAATTGTATTTTTATATTTTTAAAATACTAAGAATACTTTTACAAGGGAACATGAAATCACTTCACCATCCCTCTTCACTTCACAGTCTTTGGTCTATTTGATCTATCGCTGCAGCACAACACTGACTCAGTTGATTAAGTGGATACTGTTTGAGAGCACCTTACCTAAATGCAACCATTCAACAGATCAAATATTCCAACCTGCCTGTTACATCCCAGACGCCCACATATCCCTGTGATCACCCATTTGAAGATCACCCAAGAGTTTCATGTTTAGCAAATAGTGTGTTAATAATTGTATCATAAGTTTGAATTTGTGTTGGTCATATAAGGGCTGCTTTACATCAACAACACTGACTCTGACACTAAAACGTCATATATTAGTTGATAACTGATAGCACCTTTATTTATAGTAACTAGTTTCCAAGTCATTCATTAATAATTCAATTCTTTGTCATAAATATGTTATAAGGCAAATCAAAATGACTACATATGCAGCGTACAAGTTTACAAGTGAAAGTGAGTGAAAGTGACCATTTGTCATACGTGAACATACCACAGCACACAGTGTGAACAGCATGAAATTCAACCTCTGCATTTAACCCATTCACCAAGTGAAGCAGGGGGCAGCCTGGAACACGGCGCCCGGGGAGCAGTGCACGGGGACGCTACCTTGCTCAGGGTACCTCAGCGGTGCCTAGTGGCCTTGGGGATCGAATCCGGACTTTCTGGTCACAGAGCGGATGCCTTAACCACTAGGCCATCCAACTGCCCCAGCAGTTTTAGCTCTTTTCTTGCCTGCATTTCTCTCGCTCTCTCCTCATAGGTTATTGCCTCTCGATGCTCGTCTTTGCCTCCAATCGAATCCTAACTCTCAGAATGACCTTGAGGCATGCATTTTAAAATATGTGCACACACAGTCCTGTTGAGTAGCATGCAGGAAAAAGTGGGATCGGTTCAACCACAGAGGCAGAAGAAGGAACGAGTCACTGAGTTGGAAGGAACATGTCTTGACCCTAAAGTCCCAAGTCATTCATTCACTCATTCATTCTTTTCTGTAACCGCTTAATCCTTACAAGTGTCGCGTGTACCCAGAGCTTATCCCGGGGCCTATCCATAAGTGAACAAATTCAAAATTCAAGATTCTTTATTTGTCACATACAACATGTAGTGAGTTGAGACTGCGCAATAAAGTTATTAAATAATGTAAATACATTAAAGAGAAATTTGGAAAGTCTATAGAAGTATTTTCCTTCCATATAAACAAACAACAAAAAGAAGCTAGATCTGTTTGGTGTGCAAAAAAGTAACAGAACAGAATATCATCTATGTGCTGTACAGTACAGTGTGCTGGTTTGCTAGTTGATGCATAGATTTAAATGTCAGACGGCAGTTGAGGTACAGTTAGGCAGAGAATCCAGTCTGTGTTATGAAGGAACGCTAAAAAACTGTAGTAACACATTCTGGTTAAGACGTTGTATGGCCTGAGTATAGAAGCTCCTCCTGAGCCTCGTTTTGAGCTATCACATAAAATACCAACCTTCAGCACCAAAGCAAGTATGGATTCCTTAGCAAATTTAAACACTGTTTAACACTGAACACTCAAACAGCAGTGATGTTAATATGGCCCATTTAAAGATAACATGTTCAGTGCATCAATGCATACTACAGTTATATTTCTTATAAGGGATATCACATATTGCCACTGTCGAAAAACATTATTTCAATGTAAGTTTCAATAACATTATCAGGTTATTTTCTATATGAGATGTATATAACATACCATCATCCATTCATCCATCACACATCCATACAGGAACAAAATTAATTTTTGAAAATTAGTTATTTTTATTTATTACCCTTCCACAATTACAAAATCCATGGTACATGGATAACCATGGCAAATACCAGGGTGTACTACAAAACTAGGTGTGTATAATAGTAGCATCTTCCAGTCCTTCTGTGCCCTCTCTAACTCCTAGTTCTTCTCTGAGGTGACTCATGTTTCCCAGTGCTGCCCATCACTATTCTGCGATTTGTGACATTATACATGTTCCTTTGAAATACTTAAAGTTTTTAAAGTGATGGAAGAGGGCTATATTCAAATTCAACATATTTTTAGCATATAGAGATGTGTGAACTTTGTATGTTGGTCTATATCAATCATACTTTGATGGAATTTTGGTATGTGTACTCCAAGAATTACAGAAAGTCATTACAGTCCTGTCTGCAGCCAAGCACCCCATCATGTTTCTTCCACTTCGGGTATTGAGTCTTTTCGAGCTGAGTCAAAGTCAAAGTCATTGAACTTCAAGTTTTGCCTAGTTTGATTTGAAGTCATCAAATTTGAGTCTTACTCATGTCCAAGTCATATGTCTCTACACACTCACAGGCCTGTCTTCAGGAAAAACAAGGTAAGAGCCTGAGAACTGCATTCTAACAGGCCCCACCCTATAGGCCTGTACTCTTTTCTCCCTATTTAAAAAAAAATCTCCTCATTATATAATCCTTCCTGTATGAGAGCTCTGCTGATGGCAGCTGATTTATGGCCCTCAGCAGTTCTGATATGGCTACGCTAACTCAGCTCATTAAAGGGAGGATGTCATCACTCCGCGACGCCGGGGGAGCGTTACGTGTCACATGTATCCGCAATACGGCCAACTGCTGTCCAACACAGCCCGCAACATCCCCTAAATCTGTCAACACGCCTGTGGACCGGGGACCCACACCCCATTCTACTGCGCACACACGCACACACCTTGCTCCAATACCAAAGCCAGATCGCACTGGTGGGACACACATTCTAATGCATACCCATTCATGTTGACTGCAGACAGAGGGAAATGCACACTTCTCTCCCTAGCACATGGCTGAAGGTGTGTGTGCTGGGCTTGTACAGACTTACTGCTGTACAATGACCAGATAAGCAGCACAGGACAAGATAAGAGAAGTGGCAAGCCAGAGGTCCTACACACACCCACACACACACTGCTACATTAAAACCATCATATTCCCTACAGAGGCCTCTGCTCTTTATTATTATGTGTCCGGCGCTCTGAGCATTTGTGTTAGCAACTAGAAAGCAAGGGTCATCATCTCTGATGCTGTCCAGCCAGGCTGGACTCCATCAGCCTCACTCTGGCCCTCCTATTAAAGCATCTGGCCACTGCTGGAACAGGCCACCTGGAACAGACCACAGAGCTACACAGTGTGAATTAGCAGTGCTGGCGGTTATATAAACAACAACCCAGAGAATAACTTTGAAACTAGATGCTAGTAAATAAAACAGTGCCAGAAAAGTAGAACAATGAGGATAATAAATGAGGAACTTCGCCATTTGTTTTTATTGCAACTATGCTACATTTGCATACCAATGATATTCCACAGTTTTATATTCATAGTGTTTCTTTAAATATGTCTCTGTTTTTACTTTTTTTGTCTGTGAGGATTACATGGAATTGAAAAAAATGAAAAGTGAAGCTGCATCCAGCCACATGTGTGGTGTGCTGTTTGTGTGTGTGTGTGTGTGTGTGTGTGTGTGTGTGTGTGTGTGTGTGTGTGTGTGTGTGTGTGTGTGT
>JBBIGB010000002.1:13120886-13137716 GCA_037577075.1 Alestopetersius hilgendorfi
GAGAGAGAGAGAGAGAGAGAGAGAGAGAGAGAGAGAGAGAGAGAGAGAGAGAGAGGATGACTAATTCCTGTCCTCTGAGTTGAACATTGCATTCTTCTAAAATTCACATGTTTTTATAAAATGTTATTTTAAAATTCTGTTTTTTATGCATTAGGCCTATTTTGAACATCTGATTACATTAACCAATCATCCGGCTGATACATAAACTACCATACAATGTGTCATGTCTCTTTATTAACATTATTAGAATTCACCCTGAGCGAATGATCCAAATAAGCCATTCCTGGATTACTGAAATACAAAGTATTAGCAGATTATTTTTAAAGTTCATATAGAAACTGATGCATAGAAAATGGCACTCACACTTAAAGTTGTAGCACCATCTGCAGGACAAGTTGTTTTTTTTTTGCAGCTCTGAAATAGTTTTTATACAGTCATTGTAACCTGAGAATGAGTCATTAGGTGTTTAAACCTTCAACAAATCATGCAACACTACACAAGTTTCAGTATATTCATAATGCTGGTATCATGGGCCTCTAATACCACAAGTCACATTAATAAATCTTTTCACAAGTTATTGATATTATGATTGATGACAGAAAGCAAACAGATACTAAGGAGGAAAAGTACAGTAGCCTAAAGGATTAAAGAGCTTCTTTAAAAGAGCTGAAATTATGTATCTTATTATGCATCTTAACTTTATATTGTACATTTGTGGTAAAAACAATTCTCTGAATAAATTACCCCTGGCTAAAGATCAGCATTGACAGTCATAATGTGGGCAATGTGTATCAGTTTAATGGCATCACAGATGTTTTAGAGATGCTTTGTTGCACTGAACACAAAAGAAGGCTACAGAAGTTTGTGAAATGAATATCTCCATTAAAAAATAAAACTATGGTATTATAATTCTCCAGTGTACTGGAATATACTTAAGTATAATAGAAACGTACTCCAATATATTACATTGTATTTCAGTCGTTTAACTCTATAGAAAAGTAAATAAGCAAAGGGAATTTTAGCTATTTTCCAAAATTACTTTCATTGTACAATTTTTTAAAGATTTTTGGAATTAACATGACAAAGTATATGGTCACACTAACACTACCATCTTTATTTGTTTAATATAACTAAATGGCTTCCATACATGCTAATATCATTTGAAATTAACTTCATTATGAGTTATTATGATAACATAAGACACTAATCCTGTGGTTTGGTGACCCCAAACCTCTGAATGACTATGTTTAAATCCCAGCCAGCAGGTGGTGCAGTGGTCTGCTGTGAGCTTCAGGGCCTGGTTTCATGGGAGATACAGCAGGACTGAAAACCAGTATGTCCGCATCGTTCAGGAAGTGTTTTGAATACAGTCCTTTCACAGAAAACTTACACCTACAAACACTCCTTTATTTTATTTTTTACAGCAGAGTGACCATAAATGAGTAGTAATCAAAACACATGCTTCAGTTTCTATGGTAGAATTGAAGCACACAGATAAATCCAGAGGATAGGTACACATTATACTGGGGTGAAATCAGTGATTTTAAACCTTCAGTTATAATCAGTTATTGATATCCTAGTAACCAAATAGTAAATGGTGTAGGTAGGATAATGATTACAGTCTAGTGAAACATGTCTAAGGTCAAGTAAATTAGGTCATGAAGTAATATCAATTAAAAAGATTCTGTTCAATGGTTAAAAAGGGCAGCAATAACTAAAACAATATGGCTTGATACTGTTTTCAAATAAAAGGGTGGAGATTGTGAGGTTGCATCATCCTTTAGGGCAGTATAGACCAACTCAGGGTCTCATGGCTCAGCTGTATGGCACAGTTTTGTGTTTACGTGGTCTCACACACCTGCCTCAGCTGAAGATGGACCAAATAGCTAGTGATATGATTCAGGCACAGGAAAAGCAGGTCCCCTCCAGGGTGTCATTGGAAAAATACTGCTTTATCTATTGTAAAAATGTTTATCTATTGTTCAATGACTATTGACAAGGATGTGCTGTAGGACAGGCAACATCACAGTCCCTTTTTGAAAAACGGACATTCAAGGGGAGATCCAGCTGAGAAATAAACTATTGGGTGGAACCCTGTTTCTATTTCACAAAAGATTCATAAGGCTTCATAAGTTAACACTTATCTGTTTAGGTAAAAAGATAAACATTTAGATATACCCAGTCAGCTAAACCATCTTCACAGCTTTGACATTATTTGAGATGCACTTGATCTAAAGGGCTGGATGTGATGTGGAGTACCTTATAGAAAGAGTTTGTTGTTTTATATGAAAAGTTAACCTGATTACAAGGAAAACAATTATTATTATTATTATTATTATTATTATTATTATTATTATTATTATTATTATTATTAGAACATTTCTTATCTGTCAATGTTCCTTGATTTACCACCTTTTGAAGATACAATGTATGGCCAAAAGTACTGAGACCTGTTTTTCATTGTTTGGGCCTTACTTCCAGTGAAAGGCAGATTTCAATGCTTCATCATAGACATTTTGGACAACGCCATGCTTCCAACTTTGTGGACCCAATACGGGGAAGGCCATTTTCTATTAAAGCATGACTGTGCCCGAATGCACAAAGCAATGTCCGTAAAGATAACGTTGGAAGAGCCCTGACCTAAACCTCACCCAACACCTTTGGGATGAACTGGAACAGAGATTTTGAGCCAGGCCTTATCGTCCTAATTCAGTCTCTTACCTCAAAAATCCCCGACAGAATGAATGTTCACAAATTCCCACAGAAAAAAAAATCTTGAAGAAAGCCGTCCAAGAAGAGTGGAAGCTGTTGTAGTTGCACGAGTGGGACCAACTCCATATTAATGTTTATGTATCTGAATGCAATGTGATTAAAGTTCCTGATGGTCTAATGGTCAGGCGTTCCAATACTTTTGTCCATTTAGTGTAAGGGATTGAGGCAGCTGTGTACAGGTGACTGGTCGGTCCCCTGGTGGTGATCTCTGGTGCTACAGGCCCGATTGTGTCACAAAGTGGGTGTGCAGACGCTGCGATATGGAGGTAATATTGGTTTATTGACTGTTACTATCACTGGATTGTCTTTCCTGACATGTAAAGACATTGTAGGAGACTGAAACGGTGAAAAGCTAACGTTGGTCGCACTGGCTGCTGCTGCTGCAGCTGCAGGGAGCTTACATTAGCCATACCGCTAGCTGCTTCCTGTCAGTTTTATCGTTTTTGTTTGGGATCTGGCCTGCTGTAAATATCCACACAGAATGCTTACCGTGTCACGAGTGTTTATGGAAACATTAAATGAGTCTGACATGTTATATTTTTTTCTCAGTGTTTTCATGATATAGAGAAAAGGTGGAGGCTTTTAGTTTTGGCTCCGGTGGTTAAAGGTGACTAGCTAGTTAGCCTGTACAGTTTTAGTATATTTTTGGTTGGAAACGGTTTGATAATGGTAGTCAGGTGGGAAAATCGCACTATAAACTATGTTTCACAGCTTAGCTGCTATGCTGGAACAGTAAACGCTGGTTAACAATATGGAGGAGAGTACAGAGAAGATAGGAG
The DNA here is from genome assembly GCA_037577075.1 of Alestopetersius hilgendorfi. NCBI lineage: Eukaryota > Metazoa > Chordata > Actinopteri > Characiformes > Alestidae > Alestopetersius > Alestopetersius hilgendorfi. The sequence goes on from JBBIGB010000002.1 coordinate 13,124,438, forward strand.
CTCTAAAATGGCGTTGGAGGCACAACAGAATATTCTAGACGCCTTTGCTACCAAAATCAACAAAGTTCAGCCATTTTTTCTCCCTCAGAACAAATTGAGCCATCAGAAGTAATTCACTGTTTCCTCAATTCAGTACTGAATGTACAATTAACTTCTTACGAGTTTATTGTTAGTATTTTGTGGTAAGTGGACGTTTCTCTTGTGTTCGATATTTGGGGTGAAATATTGCTGTGTGCAACTTGTCTGGTACATTATTACTGTTTTTTGCCAATGTTTGCTGCTACCAAACACCTGAGGATACTTCAATGTGTACCTGTATCTGTACCTGTATATCTATATCCGCTGTGTACAGTATGTATTCAGTGTGTGCATACATACATACATATACTATACTATACTATACTATACTATACTATACTATACTATATGGGACTAATAAAGGTTTATCTTATGTTATCTTCATTCACAGAACAACATGTGAACTGTTACCTCACTCTGTGGTACCTAATAGGGTTCTTTGACTATGAGGGTTGCAGCTCCTATACATGTAATTTCCTTGTACTGTACTTGATGTGCCCTAGTAAAAGTTTTTTTACATTCCACAGTAACATGTGATTTTCATGCCAGTTGTTTTTAAATGTCAGGTGTTTTCTTTAAGTTATGCTTTTTCTTATTTTGTTGTCAACAGGGCCATGACAGTAAGGAGCCAGAGCAGCTGAGGAAGCTGTTTATTGGCGGTCTCAGCTTTGAAACAACAGAGGAGAGCTTGCGTGCCCACTTTGAGCAATGGGGCAAGCTCACAGATTGTGTGGTTAGTAAAAATTGCAGTGATATTTACAGTATTAGTTTTTGTGATTTTGGACTGGTAATGTTTCCCTTCACAATTACAATCATTTTGCGAATGCTTTTATCCGTAGCGACTAATAATATAAGGACACATTCAAGTTTTGGGAAAGTGTCAGAACCAGCGGAGTGTATTAAGTATTACATCTTTATGTAAGAGTGCAGGAAGATAGAAGTGCATTCGGAAAGGAGATACTCTCTGAACAGATGAGTCTTTAGGAGATTTTTGAAGCTAGAGAGAGATTCTGCTGCTCTTGTCAGCTTAAGCAGTTCATTACACCTGAAAACATATTTTACTTTGTTGTTTTACTTTGTTGTGTTGAGTAACACAAAGCAACACTTTAACAGCTAAAGTAGTCTAGAAGTTGTTTTAATAAGGTACAACCACAATTTTTTGTCAAATATTGACAGATAGTCTCTTGTTTTCAGATCATTTATCTTGTTTAATATTCTATGTTTGCCATGACATTACCATTATTGTTGATACGGCATTAAACTTAAACTACTAGTCCTCATTCCACCAGCTGAGAATCACAAAGGAGAAGAGTCTGGACTGGGTTTGCCTTGTGCGTAGGAATGACAGAGACAGACAATGTTCCTTGGAGGAGCAGAGGGAGCGAGTAGAAACATAAGGCTGAATAATAGGTTTAAGGTAGCTGAGTGCAGACTAAGATGTCACTCTGTAGACAAGAGTTAGTGACTTAATTCAGGCAACCATGGGTAGCCCGTGTAGGGCAGTCAGCAGTGGGGTAACATGAGACTTTTTGGGTTGGTTAAAAAACAGCCGAGCTGCTGCGTTCTGAACAGCTGGAAGGGTCTTACCATGCAGGCTGGAAGGACATTGCATTAATGTCTACCATATCAGCACAGTAAAAACAGGGGCAGCTAGTAGTGTAGTGCTTAGGGGGTTCGCCCTGCGATCAGGAAGTTGTGGGTTCGATTCCCAAGACTGGTAAGCACCACTGAGATAGATACCCTGAGCAAGGTATCGCCCCCACACACTGCTTCCGGGGTACTGTGTTCCTGGCTGCCTGCTGCTTCGCTTGGTGAATGGGTTAAATGCAGAGGGAGAATTTTGTCCTGTTCACACTGTGTGATGTGGTGCATTCACATATGACAGAATGGTCACTTTTATTTTTCACTTTCACTCATTAAATCCACAGGTGATGCGGGACCCAGGAAACAAGCGGTCGCGAGGATTTGGCTTTGTAACATACTCATGTGTAACTGAGGTGGATGAAGCAATGGGGGCTCGGCCCCATAAAGTTGATGGTCGCATTGTTGAGCCTAAACGGGCCGTTTCCCGAGAGGTATGATCCTAAACTACTACTCACACGTTTGTTAATGATAGATTTATTGATCATTTGTTTGGCTTGCAAATACAGTTCAGCGATAAGACTCCAAGAAAGAAAGTAGAATACATGAGAGAAATGAGTTAATATCTATAGATATCAATAATACCTATGTAATGCGCAGTTTATTAACCTAATGGTTCTTATCTTATCTAGGACTCAAATAAACCAGGAGCCCACTTGACCGTGAAAAAGATTTTTGTTGGAGGGATTAAGGAAGACACAGAAGAGTATCACATACGTGAATACTTTGAGCGTTATGGAAAGATTGAGAGCATTGACATTATGGAGGAGCGGCCAACAGGAAAAAAGAGAGGGTTCTGTTTTGTAACTTTTGATGATCATGACACTGTGGATAAAATTGTTGGTAAGATTATATTCAGAAATCTCTGCATTATTGTTGGGTTTCTGCTTATATATGTACCCTGAAAATTCCCACTTGTTTCTCACCAGCCCAGAAATACCACACCATAAACTCCCACAACTGTGAAGTCAGGAAAGCACTGCCCAAACAGGAAATGCAGGCAGTTTCAAACCAGAGGTGTAAGTACAAATTTAATAACATTGTCATTGTCACTCAGATGCTTTATGTGTATTTGGGTGAAAGATGCTTATTGTTCTTATCCCTTAAATGTGATACTGTTGTCTCTAATTTTCCAAGTAGTTAATATTGGTAAACATGTCTGGGAGGATCAGTATTGGCCTATTTATGCAGCTTTGGTTTACTGTAAATTAATTGTAGGAAAGGGCTCATGAAAAAGTTTAATCGTATATAGTTGTAATCGCCCTTTTTCCCCGTTAGATCGTGGTAGTGGTGGTGGAGGTGGTAATTTCATGGGCAGAGGGGGCAATTTTGGTGGAGGAAACTTTGGGAGAGGTAGGAAAGCACATTTACCCTAATTTCAATAGCAATCTATTTGAATGGCATGATCTGTCAGAAAGCACAGAAATGTGTTCTTTGTTTTGCTCAGGAGGCTATGGAGGAAGCCGAGGAGGCTATGGAGATGGCTACAATGGGTTTGGTGGAGATGGTAAGGTGATCTGAATTTACACAAGGGTGTGGTGTATGATATAAATTGCGTTTTACACTCAGTGTAATTTACATTTTCGTGTTTCTGAGGATGCCTAGGGCCTAGGGCCTAGGGCACACATTTATAAACCAATGATAAACTGCTAGATTTTTCCATGTTTATATATGTGTTCAGGTGGTAACTATGGTGGTGGCCCTGGTTATGGCAGTGGTCGTGGAGGATTTGGTGGAGGTTATGGTCACCAGGGAGGAGGAGGGGGAGGAAGTGGAGGAGGAGGAGGAGGAGGAGGATTTGGAGGATATGACAACTACAACGATGGACGTAGTTATGGTGGTAATTGCCTTAAGGTGGTGGATACCATTTAAGGCTTTCCATTGGGGCCACAATGGGGTTCATCACTAAAATCGCCTGTGCATGGTGATAAGATATTTTCTACAGACTTACTTTGTACCATGTGATATTAACGCTCAGTTTGAAGCACATTAATGTTTTGTATTCACTTGGCTAAATTAAATACTCAATGGACTGTTGGCTTCTGAGTAAAGGCACCTACCCTCTAGCCTTTTCGTTTGTCACTGTTACTTTAAGGGAACTTTGGTGGTGGAGGCGGTGGAGGTGGAAATTACAACAACTTCGGAAATTACGGAGGGCAGCAGTCAAACTATGGCCCCATGAAAGGGAATAACTTTGGGGGGAGGAACTCAGGTGGACCCTATGGAGGTAAAATACTCCTCTTTGACTAGGCTATACTGGAGCATATAGTATGAGAAGTGTTGTCAATGTGAGAAAAAGGGGCATGATGTGTTATTTTCTTGTTTTTAGGTGGCTATGGTTCAGGTGGTGGCGGCGGCTATGGCTCAAGACGGTATTAATGTGCGTATGTTTATGGTAAGTTCAGTTTAACACATCAATAAATCTGCCTTAGACAAATGCTGACATAGAATAATATTTGTTTTATCCTGTATCTATTCAACAGGCTTCAGGTGGACAGTTAGCAGGAGATGAGAGGAAAGGAGAGGAGAGGTCAGGAAAGCTGCAGCTTACTGTGAGAAAGCCAGGACCTGCTAGTCAGAGCACTTAAAATGGCATTTCAAATGAGGACTGTGCACACTAGCTACAATGAGCAGGAGTATAGCCAGGTATTCATGACATAGTATGTGTTAGTGTATGTACATTCCTTTGATCTTGGATAGATCTTTACCTATTTTTCTTTTTTCCTTTTTTGTGTAATTCAGAAAGGTTTTTTTTTTTCCACAGATATATATATATCAAGTGTCACAGTCATAGTCAGCTTTCAAGCGGTATGGTCTTATAATTTTTTTCTCTGGATTATTAGATTTGTATCTTTAGGTTATGCTGATATTTGATTAAGGTCACAAAAGAAGTTGCAAGTTGTGGTAGAGTTTTTTGGTTTTGGTCATTTTTTTAAGGCAGTGATGCTTAACAGTGTCATGTGTAACTATTTGTTAGTGTGTATGTGTCATTGTTTTGTTAGTGTGTATGAAAAAAACATAATAAGCAGTGTAGACTTGTCAGATTTGAGGGCATGTAACAGATCCATTTGTATAAATAGAAGTCTAGATTGTTAAAACTTTTTGAAAAGTGAAAAAAGAAACCAGATTAAATAAAGTTGTGTAGAAAATTGAAGTTTAGTGCATCATTGAGTCAGCGAGTGCAGTTATGAGTGTTTGTTGTATGTGTTCTCATGTAAGCTTAGCCAACGAATTCAGGATGTCCAACATTTTTAAATATATTTGTGTGTGAGTAAAGGGATTAAATATTTAGCCAGAGAACAACAAACGATTCTCAGTTGCCCAGTGTGAACGTAAGGCAGATCTTCAAACGGACCAGGCAGGTAGCTGTGCCAGAAAAAAGGTATAACAATAAAAAGTGTGCAAGTGTGTGGAGGAAGGCCATCAGGTGTTCCTCAGAAAGCTTGTTTCTGGTTTTTTTTCCCCTGAAAGTACATCCTTTAAAATTAAGGTGCCAAAAAAGGATTATTTGCATGATGCCATCCAAGAACCATTTTGGGCTTTCTGAAGAACTTTGATGAATTTTTGCTTTTTTTAATGGGCCATTTTTGCATAGAGGATGTGTAAATGTGAAGGACTTCCACCTCCACATAATCTATTCTGACGTTCTAAAAAGTACCATTGGATTGGTAGAACGTACCTAGAGCTTCTTTGAAGAAGAATATGTTTCACGTGCACAAGTCTCTATCAGAGGTTCTTTAGGGAGTTGAAAGGGTTCTTCTGTGGTATTGCGCAAAAAAATCCTTTCGTGGTTCATTTCATTTTTTAAGAGTGTAGGCTAATCTTCCAAGAGCAGCTGGAAAGTAGGAAAGACTAGTCACGGACCCCAGAAATGTGACATCCAATTCTAGCCAGAAGAGGAAGGAGAGTAATTCTGAGGGTTTTGAGACAGGTGAATGAGAGACAGAGGAAGAAGACGATGACTGCTTAGGCCCAGGTAAGAGTAACCATTCTGCTTAATTTACAGATCGAAAGCGAAGCGGCTGGTCAGAAAATCTTGTAAGACACGTTTTCAGCGAAAGGTCTGGATGGGTAAGATTAACTCCTCAAATTGTGTGGTCCATTATGAAATATCCTCCCATAGCCACAGACAGCCTAACCCAGAAAGTACACAAAACACAACTGCACTTTTAATTTCTGTATGTTAAATAAATATATTTCATGTAGAAAAAAAATTAAAACCTATTTATTTTCATCTGTACTAAAGAAGGGCAAGTTTCCATAGTTACAAGGTACAGTGCTGGTACTCTGCATCTTGGGAGTATGTATTTAGTTTACTTTATTATGTAGTGTATGTCATCTAGCATAATTTACCAGTGACCCACAACCTCCAATAACACTTGGGTTGAAAAGTGAAACTTATCGCTGCCCATTTAGACAAGTTAAACTGTTCATATCTACTTTAATGAAAGCACACTGTGCCTTCTGACCCCCAATAACATTTACATAGATTGTCAGATTTCTGTTTGATCAGTATTGCAACAGCAGACTAGTTTACAGTTATTGTTATTTGGACATGGGAGGATATATATATTTCTAATCACTCAGGGATAATAAAACTTCACTGAACTAAACATTTATGATTTATGTTTACTATTAGCAGTACACATCTTCAATGTATTTTGACTATTATGATTTTTTAAATAAAGATATTTTTTTTTCAATCCCTGAAAGTGTCATTTCGCCAGTATCTTATGTTGGTTTGTACAAGACCTCTTGCAGCGAAGCTTATCAGCTTCAACATGACACTTGTCCTCATCAACCTCATCGAGGTCATGGCAACATAAATGTTTTAGATTACAGCTTTGTTAAGGCTACTAAAATATGCTTTAGGTCTAGGTCTTGTGAAACCCGCACTACCCTTTGGACTTGGTTACGCAATGTCACTGACTTACAGCAGGTGAAGTCATGAAAGCTGAACCAAGAACTTTTAATGCTTCACATCTCTAGCTAGTAGTGTATCAATATAACAATAGCACACTGTGGCGCCGTCAAGAATGAACCTGCTGTCCTTTGTGTTAGTTACAGTGCAGATAGTGACGTATGCAGTGGCTCTTTGAACCAGCCGGTCCTGTTTGTTCAGTTGGGCTAATAGCTTCTGAAGGGCTGGTGCGGAGAGGGCTTGGTTTTCAAAGATAGCATTTTTGAGGGCGAAAGTGCCTGGCAGTGCAAACACTACAATGTGCAGCGCTCTGCTTTTCTTCTGTGTTTGTCCAACAGGGCTTAGTGGAGCCATCATGCAGGTTTCACATGGGCAACGGTCAAACAATGGATCTCTGTTGCATAACCCTGTGTGGTTCAGACTCCTAGATTAAGAGTAGTTGTGAATTGTATGTGTGGTGTTTATTTCACACAAACACCCTTTTCAAGACAGCAATACATTTTTCCCCCAATAAAACCAAGGTATTGTATGGTGTCCGAGTACAACATTAAATAATTAGTGCCTCGGACAAATTATTTTATTATAATATAAGTGGTTCATTAACGAAATAATTCTGGACTGCCATGGCGTGTCATCTCAGCAATGACAAGACATTGCTTGATTAAATTTATGTTTTTATTGTTTTTTTATAAAGCATGAAGGAAAGAGATAAAATTGAAATAGAATCGTAAATTAGGATATAAAAACAGACTTGAGTGCCAGTGATTGCAACAAAATTAATAGCATCCTAAAACAAGATATATATGTACAGTACATTTTTCATATTTCAATAGCAAATAAAGTATAAATGTATTTACAAACCATATAGATAAAACAATCTCAGATAAAATATAAAGTACAAAATACAACAGATATTAAGAATATTAAGAAAGTACAATAAGCAAAAACTATATAATAGTTCTGCCATCTTTATGGCTAAAGCTTAAGCAAAAATACCTAGAAAGTTCTATTTTTCTTGTTTTGCATAGTACGTAGCTAGAGAATATGCAGTACCAAGAAAGAGAAGGAAGCAGAAAAAGTGCTAGTTGCTCTTAATGAGAGTCTTTTTGATGCGGGGGACGAGGAAGACGCTGCCATCAGATGTCTGCTGTAGGGAGTACTCGCTGGGAGAGTAGGGCTTGCCCTGCTCGTCTTTCAACACGCTGAACACTTCCAGGTACAGGGAGTTCAGCTGCTGCTTCATTTCCCTCAGGCTGCTGGTGTTCTCGCTCTTCTCCTTCATTAGCCGCTCTTTCTCCTCCTTAAGAGAGTCCAGCTCATACTCCAGGCCCATGATGTTCTCCATCTTGCGCTTGCGGCAGTTCTGCGCCGCCACCTTGTTCTTGCCACGGCGGCGGATGTCCCGGACCAGTGCTAACTGGGCCTCGTTGAGCTGATGCTTGGACATCAACTCGTTAAAGTCGTCCACAGGCAGGTTGATGATCATGTCCACTGTAAAGGGGATCTGCAGGGTCTTCGCTCTCTGTTCGTCACGCGAGAGCCGCGCCTCCGAGCGTTTCTTCTGCTTGTCTTTGGTGAAAGGCGGTTTGGAGAATCCGCTGGCCTCGGCTGGTTCCAGCTTTGGCTGTTTCATTGAGCCCTCTTGTGCCTGGGTCATGCTTGGGTTCTCTCTATAGGACTGTTGAGGACTGTCACTTTGGAACATCAAGGGAAACATCTCGGCATAATCTGATTCTGTGCTCTCAGGACCATCCTCCGTCTCATCCATGTCTGATTCACTGAAACCAAAGGAAGTGTCATCGTTCAGGGACTTCTCGGGGGAGCTTGTTTTAGAACTGGTGTCCAGTGAAAAACCAGAGTCCGAATCCGGACTTTCTTCAGATTTTTCTGTGCTGAAGTCTTCAGGAGAGAGGCTGTGCAGGTCCATAGATTTCAGCAGAGGGTCATTGGAAATCTCATCCAACTGATTCACCACATTTCCCCCTTCACACGGGAGAGGGGCACTGTTGGCTTTAGCTTCTAGATCAGGGTAGAATATGTCGGAAAAAGTATCTACTCCAAAGCCTTCACTTACATCTGCACCTTTTAGAGTCATCTGATTAAGGCTGGGAGGCGCTATGCTGTTAAAAACGCCATCGTAGGCATTAATGAATTCAGCAGGGCATATTTCAGCAGTGTTGGTAGTAATGGCCCCCAGTTCAGGAAGATACTGGTTGTAATTTGACTCCTGTACAGCGGGAGCAGGGGTTGTGTTCACATATCCCGACATGTCCAGCATCTCTTGGATGTTCAAGCAGTGCTGAAAAAAGAAGAGAAAAGTTGTTACATATCAGAGTAAATGTGTATTTTGAATACAAATGTGAAATGAAAAGAACAGCATTAACTTCAAAATAGTTGGGCTCTGGGTAGGTCTAAAATAGGAAGCAAAACAAAAACAAGTGAGGCAAACATTCCCCCAGTAGCTTGTCAAACCACAGTGTGACCATAAAGGTCGGTCATGTGGTTGGTTACTATGGCAACAGGCAGGTTGAGGCCTCTCTATACCACATGAGACAGCCAAATCACATGGTTATGTACTGAAAGTGTATTGATGGTGCGCTCTCTCTCACACCGAAACTCAATCTCAGTTGAGGGCAAACTTTGAGAGGTATCTTCCTCAGCATCGAAGGATTCAATAAAGGTGAACCATACCTGCAGATCCATCCAGGTCTGGTCCATAGGGCCTGGCATCAGGGTATTCTGGGGCAGCATGGATATTTCTCCAGACATCATTAGATGACTGTTGTCTGTGGAGGGAGGAATGGAGGGATCCAGACAAGGTTGGGCAGGCTATGAAAAAGAGGAAACAGACAACAGATTTTATTCAGACATTTATTTAGTCCATTTATAATGAAATTCTTTTTTTAAAAAAACTTGCTATTAAACATATGGCATTATGGTAAGTATGTGTGACATGGTATGGTATAATACACAGTGTATGGTGAGAAACTATGATATGTAAGCCAGCATTAAGGTTCTCTTACCTCTGCCGGCTCTACTAGAGGGAATGTCTCTGCCAGCAGCTGCATGCACTCATCAAATGACATGGCGTCTCCATCCTCTTCTGCGAATGCTACATTCTGCATGCAAAAAACCAGACACATATATATCAGACCAGTGACTTCACACCCAGAGAAGACAGCACATGATTCCAGTCACTGACATTTCAGACCCTGGTCCCTGATCCATTTCAAATCAATTATGTATTACTGAAACATTGTAGGACACCACACTGCACACCTAAATAAATATTGTAGTAGAGTCCTGTTAGTACTGCTTATAGGAAGGTGTTTCTCTGAAGCCCGGAGCCATCTACTCGGAAATCTGAACCACCTGAGTTCCAGTAATTACACTAAAGCGGCAGTAACCCGGCAACCCAACAGAAGAACCCCACTGGGTTAGCAGGAAGGTGGAGCCTTTCCCAGAACAGAATGTATATGGAGACTGAATGCATGGGAGTGGAAGCCTATCTATTTCCCTTACATAAATTTGTTGTTAAGTTTGTCATTGTACATAGGCAAGGGCGACATAGGCAAGGTTAGGATTAGGTTTAGGGTTGCACTTGTCCTGCAATATCCTTGCTGTCGGAACATAATGTCTACAAAAATGTAACTTTACAGGAGAAGGGAAAAAAGTTTCTGACTTTTTTTTTTTAACTGTTTCCATTAGTCCATTCATGATAAAATGTTCTATAATCACTGTAACAAGCAGCTCATATTTTTTTAATCTAGGAAAATAATGGAGATACAAGATTTTGTTCTGGCACTAGGAATATGTGTGTAATGTGCAGTCATATACAAAAGATTGAACACCACCAGTCAAAAAAAAGACATTCTATAGATCACAATGTTACAAGTGTAGCACTTTCCAACAGAGGGGTGATAGTATTAATAGCTCTATGTATGTATGACCCCATGCCCTGTCTGAGAGAGAGAGAGAGAGAGAGAGAGAGAGAGAGAGATCTACAGGTGCCCTCTTGGCTTGCATCAGGAGGTTATCTGGGTGTGTGCGTGTGTGTACCTGTGTGATCTCTGCAGGTGCAGTGTTAGTGAGCGTCAGTGTGTTGTTGGTAGGCGTGGGCCGAGGCACAAACTCTCCCGTCTCCTCGTCGAGCTGCAGCTGGGCGAGCAGAGCCTTCTCCTGGTCTCTCACTCTCTGCTGCCTCTTCTCCTCCTCCAGTTCTCTCTGCCGCTGCAGCTGCACCTCCTTCTGCCTGTAGCTGAAGTCAAACACCTCTCTGCCCGCTCCCAGGTCTATATCCTGCCTCCACAGGATATCAATAAGATCCATATCCTACAGAGAGAGCGAGAAAGAGAGAGCAGCTTTCAGCACCTTGCCACCACGCCCTATGAGTCTCTGAGGGATTCGCGGTGTTTAGCCGCACGGCTGTGCACCCGGCACCCATCCCATCCCAGCTCAGCTCACAACTCACTGTGTGATCATGAATGTAATGTAGAGGAGGCAGCATGAATAATAGATGCTCTTCTCCTCTTTCCTCACATCTCTGAGACCCACCCATGGTGGACTGATACACTCCACTGCGTTTCAGACATACTTACAAGGACACACATACAAAACTTGTTGGCTCTAAAACCACAAGGACAAAATACGGCACACTGCGCTCTGTTAGCTTTGCACCCTTTAACACATTTAAGAAAACAGATTCCAGTGGCCCGGACCTTAGCGGAATATTTTACCATAGCACTGGTTCAACTGAAACAAAAGTTCATTTATGACTGACTTATTACGTAACACATGAAACAAGCCTGTTTCAACATGATCTTCCTTAACTGATTTTGGGTCAATTAGTAACCAGATTATTTAGCATATAAAGGTGGATTGGCAGTCATGTTTGTGTGTGTTCAGTGATCAGATACAAGCAAGAGCAGGGACCCAGGACCTCTTTTCCTGTTGGTCATATTCTTGCTATCAGAGTTTGTTGACTTGGCTTTCGTAACGCAGTGGAAAAAATGAATTTGTCTCTGTGTTAAGAGCAGGCCAGAAGAGCTGCTTACAGAAATATCAACCCCCCCAGCACACAGAACAAATTAAAACAGCATGGCCTTTAAAGAATTAGATTAGATAAGGTTTGTAATTAAACTCTTTAATGGATTCTGTGATGGTGCCATGGCTAAAGCTACATTAAATACACTCTAAAATAACTAGGGGTCACATGACCTGGGTGGGGTTGAGGACCACACGTTTGTTCAGCTTTACCTGTTTGCTGTAAATAAAAAGAAGACATGGAGACAAGCATAGAAGAAAAGATATAATATATAAAACTGAATAAAAATAAAACTTCATCAATTACTATAACAGTAGTAACATGTCATAAATCAGTATTCAGTAAAAACAGTAGAAATACAGTTATTAGCCTCTCCATAGTGAGTTTAAGAGAGACAAGGCCTCAAAAAGCATGCCTTCTACCTCGCCATGGCTGAGAGCCAGAGCTATTAACAGCCATTAAATCAAGAATGTCTTGAAGTAAACAGTTAAGTCTCCTCTTCCTCTTTCCATCCTCTCCCACCATCTTTTCGATGTGTTTATTTACAGAGAGGAAACACTGCATATCTACTGGAGTATTGTATAAAGTCTGTGTAGAAGGTCAGAAAATGATGTAGAAGCATGTGACTCTCCTAAAGTCTGTAAAAGATCTACTTCCACTGAATGCTGATCACAAGGCCTGCCACCAGAAAAAAGGGGGACTATACAAAGCAGAAGTGGGTCCTACGCAAAAGAAACTGTTCCCACTAAATCAGTGGGAAGTGGCAGCATTTGCGCTCGTTAGAGGATTTAGAAATTAACACATCCATGATTCATGACATATATGACTAAAGGATATATTTTTCAATTTAGAAAATTCAGGAACCCAATGCAGATAAACACCCCCATGTCAAATAAGCCTACATTTAAAAAAATATTAGATATTTCCTAATCTAGCTGTGGAGCTGGGCAAACCCACAAAACTACACACAGGCGTCAAAGTGCAGCTCTGGCCGGCAGTATGTCTGCAATGGCCAACACTAATTCTGTGTGTATATATGGAGTCAGACACACAGCCTCCATCAGCCCTGACCCAACTCTGACTTCTGTATTATGTCAGGGCCTTCCCGGCACATTTCAAGCCAGAGATGTTCACTGGCAGTAATGCCGGTGTTGTGTGCTTTAGGCCAGGTCTCATTAATCTCCCAGAGTCAGACACACTTTCCAGGCCCAGATTACAGCTACAAGAGGGAGGGGGAAGGGAGGGGAGGAGGGATGATGAAATACCTAAACAAGAACTAAATGGATCCCTCTCACGACAAGCCTAGCTTGACCTCCTACACACATTCAAAACTATTTCTCTTTCTTCTCTTTGGAACAATGAATGGAAAGCACAGAGATGTTTGACTTGGCTGTTTTTTTTTTAAGGTGGGACGGTTTCTGTGGTTTCGTCACTTATTTCATAGGGTATGATGGGGTTCTTAGCCCCCCAAAGTTACTACACCACCAAATGTAATAAAATTACAATGCCGCCCTTACAAAAATTCACTATGGTTTCCTATGGTTTTTATGCAGTAACCATAGTGTTACTATGGTACCCCATGGTACTTTGGTACT
>JBBIGB010000002.1:13266471-13280227 GCA_037577075.1 Alestopetersius hilgendorfi
GTGCATACTTATCAGTCCACTCGTTGTTAAATTTTCTATTTTTGCTGTCAACCTTACGTCTCTTCTCTTTTGAATGCGACATGTTCCCGCTGTTGTAAACCGTCATAAACCTTCCATCAAGAGCGTAAACAGCTGCGCGACGTCCCGTAAAATGTCGCAAAATGTTATAAACTGTCGTGCTTACAGTTAAGTCGCAGCTATTTAATAAATAGGAGGTAGTCAGCGGGCCGGTCCAAAATGACTGATGGGCCGGTTCTGGCCCGTGGGCCGCCTATTGAATAGGGCTGCGTTAGAGTAAATAAACTAAAACCTGAACTGTCCCAAATTTGAGGCATTGACGCAGGCTGTAGGTGTCAGCTGATAAACAACATAAAAAAAAGACAATGGACAACGTAAACAAGGCAAGATAGACAAGGACAACGATGGACAAACATATAATTTCCCACATTCAGAAATTTCTTATCTTATCTTACAAACTCAAGTTTTACATTTTTATTTTCAATACTGTATTCATACTCTAGTTCTATTACATCATTTATTCACTGACATTTAACATGGCATAAAAACACTTGAGTGACACGGACCATGCTCTATATAGCTTTGCAGATGAAAAATCCACCTTTGAATCGTTTTACTGTATATATTTCCCATAAATATTTTTAATAATAAATTTTGTTTATTGCAGATAAATAAAAAAGATGTTATATTAATATATCATTTAATCATTTCGAAAATAGCTTTTTATTTATATTAATATGTAATTACATTCAGGACTTTTATTTCAATGGGTTGATATACTACGTTGAATTCAAGGTTTGAAAGAATTTTTTTTTATTACTATGAATACTGTAACATGTTCAGCCACACTTGAAACATGTTGCAAATGTTCAGTACAAATTCCCGTTAAAAATGAATGAGGCTTGTAATACAAAGAACTGTAGAATAGAGAAATCCATGACTTGGAAGGTCCTAGGCAAGCCAATATGGTATAAGCCTGCTGTAACGTATTTGTCTTTGCCGAATGTGGATGTGTGCACTAATGCTTGTGTATTTATGTATCATGTATCTGAGCTTGTATGCATCTACCTGTTTCTTTTTCTTCTTAGACTCAATCAGCCGAGCCTCTCAGACTATGGCGAAGTGTGTTAAGGCTGTGACAGAGGGAGCTCAAGCCATAGAAGAGCCAAACATATGCTGAAGGCTGATAATACTCTAGAACATTCCTGCTGACCACCTGCACTTTATACTAGCACCTTAAAAACATATCTGTTACAAAACTAGGAACCTGCAGTGCTTGTGATTATATATTTCCCAAACACGCACAACTTTACGCACAATGAGTTTACTATAATTTTTACCTATGTGTTTTACCTTAAAACTGTGAATTTTAGAGAAACTCAGTAGACATTTGGAAAAGAAATTCTAGACTTATTTGTATAGATAATATTGAAAATGTCAAAAGAACAATGACCAAAGTGTAATAAACACTAGTATGCAATAAAATGATTTAATTAAAAAAAAGTGCCCTTAAGAAATTGTTAAGACATAAAGCCATTTTCAACAGAGACAGATTTATAAAATGAAGATATGAACTAAACAGCTAATGAGTGTAGTACATGTACAGTAAGATAAACCTTTATTCGATTTAAGTGGAAAAGTTGCATTATAATGGCAGCAAAGTGATCAGAACAAAAAAGCAGCATAAACAAAATAAAAACTATAAAACAACAGTATAATACAGTACAAATGTGTATTTATATACGTGTGTGTGTACACACATTGGATATATGTATGTTGATGTCTGCTATTTGTTGGATATATACATGCTGAAAACTAACGTGTAAGACATGTTTAATGATCTGGTTTTGCTGTGTTGAGATTGTAAATTTACAGTTTATTTTGGCTTGAATGAGAAAGTTGTTTAAGAGGAGTGTGTGAAGTTTTAGGTCTCCTCCCTGTGACTGAGCCTGTTTGACAGCGAGTGGTCTTTAAGAAAGGAGATACTGTCAGGGAGAAGTTAGCCACACATCTGAAGAGAGGAGAGGAGAGGAGAGGACGTGTGTATTATCAATCCACACACAAAAACATGCGTTGTAGCACCCACTCAACCGCTGTACCTGTCGGATCTGTCAGGGCATCCTCTCCCCCACAAAACAGTCAAGGTTTCGTGAAGTGGTCGTATACGGTGGTTCAAGATTTCAGCTGTTAAAATACCTAGTTGAACTTCCAATATGGTAGATGAGGTTGTTGTCGGGCTGTGGGTTGTTGTCATGTCCCCGCAGTGCCGATAGTGGTGCTGTGAGGAGTCTACCGAGGACTGAGCTAAATAAAACCCCCAGCACCCTGTACTTCCAATGTTAGCCGAGGATAAAATACATTTAATTGCCTTATTGCTTTGAAATCCATGGAACACGGCTTCAAAGAGGAGTATTTTCACTAGCATGTCGAGTCTCGATGCTTAACTCCAGGTTATATTAGGCTCATCTCCAGTCTGTCCGGAGCGAGCAGCCCGTAGCGCCTACACTAACTCAAGGTAAGCTGAACCATCCTGCAGCCGGACTGTCCCTTACACATGCGGCCGTTTTTCAGTGCTCTAAACGCGGCCTGTTTTCCACTCGACACCCGAGGATTCGCGAGCTACTCCAGGCCGTTGTTTATACTACTCTATTCTATTTGCTCACTATAACCCTATATTACGTTCTGAAGCACTCATTATGGGGGGAAATTCATTTAAATCACCGATATCCATCAAAATAAGTTGATTTACACGCTTATTAAAACAAAGTCGAAAGTGGCTAACATGCTACAAACACTAAGTAGCATTTTTAGGGGCCTGTGTGAAGAGGCCTTTGTCTAGAACGATAAATAACTAGGATAAATTAACACATTTGCTGTATAAAAAATAAGGCGCGGTTAAAAATATGTACATGCATAAACGTGTGGAAATGCTGTTGGAAGCTGTAAAAGAATAAACCAGAGCTGAGTCTGTGTATCCGTTTCCTGGAGACCCGCGACTTTGTTTTTAGCATTGGTGGCTAAATTATCGCGGCTAGCATCTTTAGCTATAAAGCTTTAGAAACCGATTAGCAAACCAGCTAACTTCTCATATATGCTAAAATGAAACGATACACAGCCTTCTGCTTTATTTTTGACATCTTATTTAAATTGAACTGACCCTGACAGTATAATTCTGTCAGAACGCTTGTAAATTACGTTAAATGTATCGTTACCTTTAATGTGTCTGTTTTAGCTGTGCTACCTGTGCATATTAGTTTATTTCCAACAGTGTCTCGTCTTATTGTTACACAGTTATGTTACCCACTTTAGTTAGTATCCCTAATATTTCCAACCCTTTGTTGTACCTGAAGCAGGCTATGAACTTAAAATTAAATTCTCATTGTTTCAAAGGCTGTTTCTGTAAAAGGTGGCCAGAATTGGATAGGCTGCCCATGACAAACGTTGAGCATCACAATATTATGGCTAAGAAATATTATTTTTATATATAGGCTACTTTTGTTATAATGTAGCAGTAGTGTGACTGTCATTGAGTCTGCGTATCCATAGGCAATCTTTACTAAATGATTTACTTAAGCATTTGATGCCCAGTTGTGTGTGTAGCTGTTAGTTTTTCCACTTATCCCTAGGATACATACATTATTATGATACCTGCTTGCATTAGGTTGTCTAATTGTGTTTTTCACTGCTTATAATAATTCATGTTAGTTCAATTTTACATTAATTTTCATTTATTTATTTGTCACTCATGTTGACGTTGCGCTGTCAGTATCAGTGCAGCGATTTGATGGTGTAAACCCAAAGGTCAGTAGTGACCGTGTGAAAATCAGCTAAGTTTGTCATTTTTCTAAAGCATAAAGTCAAAGTCAACTTTGTCAGTTCTGCCATATGTACCGGACATACACAGAATTGAAATTATGTTACTCTCTAAGCCAGGTTAATAGATAAATAATCAGGGAATAGACTGTATCTTCACTTTGATTTGAAGTAATTTGTCTGAGATTAAACAAACAGGGTGAAAAGGGTCATATTATGTAATGATGTTCAGTTCACAGCTGAATGGGCTAGTGGTTAGGGCATTCGCCCTGCAATCAGAAAGTTGTGGGTTTGAATCCCAACTGCTAGTGTCACCACTGAGGTACTTTTGAGCAAGGTCCTGTCCCCAGGGCTCATTGGTAGTAGCCCACTGCTTCACTTGGGTTAAATGCAGAGAAATAATTTCACACTGTTCACACTGTGTGCTCTGCTGTGGTGTGTTAAATTACATAGACTTCATTTGACTTAAAGCAGAAATAATTGAATTGAAGAGCCAATTGAAATATATTTGATAGGTAGTGATATTACTAAAGAGGAATGTCTCTATTTACACTACACTGCTGCTGTGTGCTGGTGTGAGAGTTGTGCTGTGGTGTCAAGAACATAGTTTATGATGTTAGGCTTACACTTTCTTTCCAACTTTTCTCATCAGCTGATGTTTTCAAGGACCAGAGTCACGTGATGTACGAGGGGAAACACATACACTTCTCGGAGGTGGACAATAAGCCTTTGTGCTCATACAGCCCCAAGCTCTGTAAGCAGCGCAGGCTCAACGGATATGCCTTCTGCATACGGCATGTTTTAGAGGACAAGACAGCTCCCTTCAAACAATGTGAATATGTGGCCAAGTACAATAGCCAACGTTGCACCAACCCAATCCCCAAAGCTGAGGACCGTAGGTAAGTTGTTGTTTTATTTAGCAACCACTTGCCTTCTGTCTATACTTTAAAGATGTCCTGACTTTGAGGTTATTCGTTTGAGGCTGAAGATACACAGCCATTGCGATGCCTAATTACTGGAGCATTACTTATAAATATAAAGCCTTAATGTTACGCTTAGCTTGTGGGGTTCTGTGTGCAGGGTTAAGTTTGCTTATTTTGTTTAGCAGCGTTCTTCATACTACATTTCCCCTCCCATACATAGATATCATATTATCACACAATGTTTACAGATATATCTGAGTGTCAGTTCAGTGTGGTTATGCATGGAAAGCTACAGCTGTCTATGGTCGAAAAACAGTACTCTTAAATCCGACATACCAATGACATTTTGCAGCAGTTTAATAACGTTCCCTTGTGTATTAACAAGTATGTACACAACTGTTGGATGCTGCTTGTAGTCTGTGATTTATTCATAATGTCACCGTTAGCAAAATAGCATTTTGTTTTTTCAAAAATTAGTTTATGAAGCACTTTCAACCATTCCTTTGTCACTGTATTCTGACAAACTTTTTGTTAAATCATATAGATACTGTAACAGCCATCTGCAAGTGCTGGGCTTCATCCCCAAGAAGGAGCGCAAGAAGAAGCATGATGCATTGGAGTCCGTAGCCTTGAACATCACCGTGCCCTCTCTGGCTCTCAAAGCCTCCAATGGGCTGGATGGCTTGCCTCCATCACCCACTTATACCCGCCTGCCCCCCCTCACACTCCCTGACACAGACTTGCTTGACCCCTTTGCCTTCTATGAGGAGGACACAGATGGAGGGGACAGCACTGTGCAGAAAAATACCTTTTTCAAGAGAAAACACCCTAGTCGACTAGTGTTCAGTCAGCAGGGGCCACCCCATAGCACTGACCTTTCTTCACCCACCTCAGAACGCTTCACACCAGTTACGGTAGCCTGCACACTGCCCACCTCTCCACGCCTACCACCCCCACCCCCACCCCCACCGCCACCGCCACAACCACCACCGCCACCACTGCCTCCTCCTCCACCACAGTCGTCAGGGCTTCTCTCGGCTCCCCAGCACGCTATCTTATCTTCCTACATCCAGCAGGGGGCACCACAGGGTCTGCTATGCAAGCCAGGCCCACCTCAGACTGGAGCCTCTCTGGTGCCCAGCATGCCCCCATCAGTAGGGCAACAAACCCAGCCTCTCGCCCGGAAAGTCCTTCCTTCTCCCTCTGGTCAACCACCTACTACCCAGGACTGTCCACAGCTCCGTCCTGTGGCAATGAGACCCACTGCCTTCACAGCGCCTCCTACCTGCCTAATTAGGCTGCAGCATCTGGTGCAGCTCTTTGCCCAGAGACACAGAGAGCATAGAGACCTCTTCCCTCATCTCGGTAAGGTTGTAATGTACACAGGGTGATAAATTCTTTCCCTGTCTACAAAACACCAAATACAAGTTAGGCAGCTGCTGCCTTGGATGTCATGATATTTAAAAAATGAATTGCAGCTTTTAATAAGCTTTATAAGAGAGAGCTTTATGCTTTAGATTTAGAACCTCATTTGACAATCCTCCTAAAATTAGGGATGCACCGGTCATTGGTCACCGAACATTTGTGGCCGAAATGGCAAAAAATGCATTTTCTGACAATTTTTTTTTTTATGCGACCGTATCAATGATGACGCAAGCAGCCACTGCAACTTGCAACTTGCTGATTGGGTCAGAGTCAACATGGCTGCCGTGTGGGCGCATTTCAGTATATCTAAGAAAGACACACGGAAAGCCACTTAAATGTGCAATGCCAAAATTTTTAGAGGGGGTGCATCCACAAAGACTTTCTCAACATCGTGATTAATTTATCATATAAAATCTAAATATCCCGATGGCCATGCAGAGTAGGCAAGACACACCCACTCCGTCTGTGGCGGACGTTTTTGAAAAGGCAAGAAAGTTTCCCAGTGATTACAGTTCATATATAGGCTATGCCAGTCTCTGTTTTAATACACTATTTTGTTATAGGCCTACAGAGAATGTTACATCTCAACCGTTTTTAAAGCACTTGTTCTGAATGCACTTTGTTTGGAATATTAAAATGCTCTTGAATTCACTTGTTTTATGAGAGAAGATATTTAATTGTATAATTTCATTGAGCTGTTCATCAAATTAACACTTTTAACTGTGTTCTTAGGGCTGGATTGGTCTGAAGACAGTGCTGATGAGGATGAAGATGTAGAAGAAAGAATTCCATTGTCACCTCAAGCCTGGAGATTACAGGAAGGAAGTCCTCACTATTAGTAAGGAATTCATTAAAATAATTTTGTCTTTTAAGTGTTTGGTTAAGTTATGCTTGAGAGACATTGTAATATACCTGGCTGTGAAGCGGATAGCCGAGACAGCTTCTAAATTCATTCATTTAACAGCAGTAGCTGTCTGAAAAGCTTGTAGTTCAACCAGACACAGACTGACTGTATATTCTGTCTTTTTCTGTCAGTTTTCATCTTAGTTCTCTCTGTTTTTATCAGTTCCCTTTCCAAAGATGTGGAGCCACGGCGGACTCGGCTGGCTCGGCTGTGTACGTACTTGCAGGAGCGCTACAAGCACCTCTGCAGGGAGGAGAGAGCTGTCATGCGTCAGAAGAGATGCAGATTCATTTTCAGGAAAGCTCTTCTGCATGCAGCCAGCAAGGACCCTGACTGTACCGGAGAACTTATCCAGCAGCTGAGCAAAACGTCAGCAAATATCAGGTACTGACCGGATATGAATTTACATATAATTTATAGGCAATATCAAGAATGATAGCCAAAGAGTAGGCATAGTTTCGTTTACACATGCTGTGGTGTACCCCTCTTGAATTGAACTGAACTGATGTTCTGTCTGTGATGTAAGTTATGGGTATAATTCAGCCTTAATTTAAAACATGTATGAATATTACATGGGCTGCCAGGATGTCATGCAGTCCTAATCAATAGGATTGAGCGAGGTTATTAGGGACATAGATTGCTTGTATGCACTGTTTGTCAGTATCCTTCCTAATAACATGATTGCTTCAACAACAGTGTTTCAGTTTTGCAAGCAGTTGCACACCAAGACTGACAAATCTGACTGTTCTAGGCCTGCAGTGCAGCAGGAAGTGGAAAAAGCTGTGTGTACAGGAAGCACCAAGGGTCAACCCTGCGGCAGTCCAGCTCTGCCTTTCACACGCCACTGCTTCCAGCGTATCCTTCAATCACACAGGCATACACACACTTGTTCAGATGACAATTTGAACTCCACCAGCATCAGTTTATGCTGTATTTTGTATGTAAAAGACAGATTTAAATGAGATGTGCTTTATCAGTTTTCTAATTAGATCTAGTACCTCTTCTGGTACATTTTTTTAAAATTTCTGTGTTGAGAATAATTGTGCATTATTCCATAATGGTATTACGTCGCAGATAGCCTGCTGAACCGCTCTCAGCAGCTCTTCTCCAGCTGTACAGCTCGATTTGCTGATGGACAGCAGTGTTCTCTCCCTGTCTTCGACATCACACATCAGACACCTCTCTGTGATGAACATGCCAAGAAAATGGTGAATTCAGTTATTAAGATTTCCCTTATGGTCTGGTTACTCAAATCCATCAGCTCATGAAGGTGTTTTCTGATTTAAATGTGGGCGATACTGGTGTTAAAATTAATTTTCAGTGTTTTGATTTCACGTTCACTCTAGTCATTACACAGTGTAATAAACTCTTCCTCTTTTTTCCTGTTAACCTTTGTTGGAAGACTTGGTTGTTTGAGCCATCTGATCTAAGTGAGAGTGTGTGTTCTTGTAGGATAATTTCTTGCGTGGCGATGGGAACAGACGAGTGCACCAGCAGCTCCAGCAGCAACAGAGGCGGCCACGCAAGAAAAGTAAACCACCAGCACTTACAAAGAAACACAAGAAAAAACGGAGAAGAGGGCCGCGACGTCCACAGAAACCCATCCCTCCTGCCCTGCCACAGGGCAACTTGCCAATGCCCCAGCCACTGGCACTGCCCACACACCATGCTAGCATAAGGTACATTCAAGTTTTTTATTTGTTTATTTCAGAAATCTTTTAGCAGTTTACCTCATTTTTAATAGTTTTTCCTATTTTTATCAGGAGTCCCTCTACGCCAGACCTCAGTGCAGATGAGCTTCCTGATGACATCACCAATGACATAGCAGACATTCCAAACGATTTGGAGTTGAATCAGGAGGACTTCTCTGATGTGCTACCCAGACTGCCCGATGACCTGCAGGTTTTTGACCTGTTTGAGGGTATGCCTACCCAAACATAATTCATTTAGAACTTTATTTGCAAGACACACCAAGCTGACATGGAAGAATTAGGCATATTGGATGTACCTAATTTGAAGGCAGCTTTATTTGTTCTTGATGCTAGCTTTATTGTAAAGAAAGCCTGTATTCATTGAATGTCTTTAGACGTCTGACTAAATCTAGTGTTTGAAAGTGAATGTAAACCATGTTAGTGCCAAACATCTGCCAACACTAGCAAAGGAAAGCTACTTCAAAATTATTGTTTCAACATTTAACAATTCTCTGGTTACTTTAATTAGCAGCAGAGCGTCTTTTATGACTTTGTTTATTTAGAACAATTATTAATATTATGGCAGCAGTTTAAAGGCCTTTTCCTATGAACATTGCAATATGATTCATTCTTTCATGGTACAAACCGTCTTGTAGTATGTTACAGTGATTGTGTCTACTGTATGAATTTTACTGTATGAACTAGTTTTTACCGATTTAGTCCACAATCAGCCCTGTTCTGCACCAATGTGTAGGTCAATTTTTCTGTGCTGTTTTACTCATTCTTGCCTAATTGTGTGTTTTTAGGTAAGAATGGGGAGCTGCTGCCCACAACAGAAGAAGCTGAGGAGTTGGTGCGTGCGCTCCAGGCAATGGGTTCTTATCCAGACTCACTAGCTTGTTTGACCTCCATAGGTGAGCTGGCCCCGGCTGATGGGGTTGACCATCGCACCATGAGCGTATTCTCTGGATCAGGGGTCACAGCAACAGCGATGGGGGACCTCCTAAATGGTCGAATTGCGTCAGACAACTTTTCCGGTTTGGAGCTCGAGGATAATCTTCTTCATCCCACAGAAGATGATCATTTCCCTCACTCGCCATCTCCCCAGCCTCCTTCAGCCTCAGCTTTAACTGTAGCGCCTCATGAAGGCCCTAACAGTGCATTGACCGAGCGAACGTTCCCTCACCCCACCCTCTCTAAGACTGAGCCTCCACTGCCCTCTCCACCAGGCAGCCATTACGGCAGTGAGCATGTGCCATCACCCTACAGTGACCATATATCCTCTCCCCACCCTGGCTCCTACCATGCTGAGCCTCCACTTATGCTGGAGGTACCTCTGAGCGGATTACCAGGCGTTCCTCGAGCCTCCTGGAGTAACCTCCCGCTTGCACTCACAGACCCTGCACAGTTCGGTAACCTCCTTACTTCTGACGCTCACCTCCTCTCCACATCTCTCTCCACACCTCCCTCTAACACACACTCAGCAGCACTGCAGCCCACAGCAGCCCTGTCTGCACTGCCCCAAACAGGCCTCACTGGCCTCACCGCACCCCCTGCCCCCTCCACATCTCCCTCGAACTCCTCCCGAGACCTGCTCACCCCCAACCAGCCCAAACTACAGCTCCCACAATTTAGCGCAGCCTTCGGCCACCAGCTGGTCTCTCACAGTGGCATACCTAAAGACCTCCAGCCCAGCCACAGTTCCACGGCACCACCTACAGGCTTCACAATTGCCAGTGCCACTGCTGCAAGTGCCAACAGTGCAACT
Organism: Alestopetersius hilgendorfi; assembly: GCA_037577075.1. Classification (NCBI taxonomy): domain Eukaryota; kingdom Metazoa; phylum Chordata; class Actinopteri; order Characiformes; family Alestidae; genus Alestopetersius; species Alestopetersius hilgendorfi. The sequence goes on from JBBIGB010000002.1 coordinate 13,277,014, forward strand.
TCTCCCTTTCAACAGAGCAAATAAAAGTATAAAGGGCAGCCTGCACACAAACCAATAGCAAAGCCTAATTCAGGGTTCAGTCAGAATGTATGCAGTGCACCCCTACTTTGATTTAACTTTATTTATTAACTTTATTTGTCACCATCTCAAGTCTCAAATTTTTAATGGCCAGTTGTTACAAGTGCACTGCCTTACTTGGAATTAAGTAATGATATTGTTTAGAAAAAGTGTTGTATTTAGCAAATACAACTAATTTTAAAAATAACTCATTTTTTTATTACAGATTTTAATCACAGATTTAATTGTTCTGTTGGCTTGTGTGCAGTGCAGATTTATGTGGGGGCAAAGGTACAGAAGGGTTTCGCAAGAGAAGCATTCTATAGCTGAAGAGACACTTCCTTTCATGATCATGTCATTGTTATGCTGAGTTTAGTGTTGCTGCCTCGGTCAGTGGCCCCAGTTTAACTCGGTTCAGTTTCAGAGCTGTTACTGTGTTACTGCCTCACACGTGTCATTGCTTCAGACACTCATCAATTTGTCTCTCATGTAAGGCTTCATTCTGTGGAAATGGACAGCGATAGAAGTATCAGTGTGTCTCTGTTTAAAGATCTGATCACGGGGACATCCAGTCAAGAATCGGCCAAACATCTTTTATCCGGAAGGTTTTATATTGCACTGTACATATTTATCGTTTTATCAGCTTATGCAGACTCAGATGACGCTAACTCAGTGGACCTAGCCTGGGCTGTAGGCTTTTCCTGTTCAAAGACCTCACAGACAGCTGAAGGTAAAACCTGGTTACTCAAAGCAATAAAACACATCAGCATATTCTCTTCTCACAGTATTCAACCATGTGTCAGTTTTAAATTATGTACCTCATAGAACCTGGACTACTCGACCGTTGCTGAAGTCTAGGTCTGTGGAAAATCATTTAAAAAAAGGCTGAACTCTTTTCTGGTTAATAGCAGAGCTTAAGCTAGGCTGTGTTATAAAAACAAACAAAAAAAACCTTACAGAAAATATGAAATAGCTTTTACATTTATGACGACAGACTAAATATATAAATATATATTGAGAGTTTTCACCAAATATATGGGTGTTTCTCTTTATGGTGCTTATTAGGTTTAGAATAAAATGGCCTAGTGAGTTTTCTTAAGCCAAGAGCAGAGCAGTCTTATGATAGACACAAGGAATGCATGGGATGAATAGTTAACATCACCTTAAATGACCCTGTCTCTGCTGTGCTGGGACCTTTGGTGCAATTTTTATGGAGCAGGACTGTGTTCATAGATGTCCCCTCATCATACTTCCACAGCAACGTCAACCAGGTTTAAACTCAGCATGTGCAGTAGGCTAGCTGCCAGCACAGCCACTCATCTGCTGTTGGCCTGAGAGGCAGCACAGGGAAGCGCTCTCCCAACTTTATTCAGACCGTTTTTATTCTTTTTCAGCTATGACAGGAAAACATGGGTTTCTGGTAGATTTTAGACAATGATTATCGCATATTGTCATGTGTTAAATATATTTATAGAGTAGCAATTGGATTTGGATGTAGCAATTGGTTTTTCTGGTGAGTTTAACTGGGTGGCAGTGGAGCAATTACAAAGTTAAAAAAAAAAAGAAACCGCAGGATACCAAGTGGAGTTCTAGTTTTGTGGTGTACCTGTCAATTAGGTTTAATGGCTATCAAAATTCCAGTGATTAATATTTGAATTATGTTGAATGACTCTTGTTGGTGTAGTCTTGTTTATTTAAAAAAAAAATAAAGAATGTGATTATGTCGAACAGTATTTTTGATAGCTATTAAAATCCAGCTAGCAGTTGTGGATGCAAGATTGGTGTTTGCATGAACATGAACACAAAAAAATTCCAACTATGACCTGCATTGTGAATTAACTGGATTGCCCATGGAAGCTTGTGTCCAAAGAGAAAGATTAATGAGAATGCTCATGTGATAGTAAGCATACTGGAACGTTTTTTTTTGTCTCTTTTTTTATTTGCACCAATCAAAATTGAAGCATATTTATTTTGAATTTTAATTGTTGTCCATTAATCACATGGATCACCTCACAGTTGTGGTCGTGCTGTAGTTCGTTCTTGTGAATCAAAGCCTCAAACAAGCTCTGGCTACTGGAAAAAGCAAACAAAAAAAAAAAAAATACTGTCTTGTTGATTCATTGGTTCAAAGAAATGATAATAGCAGGAAACACTTAGCATTTCAGCACCTTCTATCATACCACGAAGTCGTCTCCCTGTAGTTGTACTGATTTGCGGATTTTCTTGAGCTGGGATGTTACTCACAAATAAGGTGATCCTGCTGTTTCACTTAAAAGCATGAAAGAAGAATTACTGCACAGAGAAGCTCCAGTCAACCCTCTAAAGCAACCATCTTCAGGGCTCTGTTGGCACTGCTTGAAATCTGAAAGATGGCTGACAAATTCCTATACTCATTGAATGTACTGTATAACTGTTTTTAAATGATAGGATGAGCTAATAATAATCTAGTCACCTTTTGTTATTGGTCCTTGTTTAATTTGTCTAAGGTATTTTTTGTATACAAAAGTTTACATTTTTATGTATATTTTTCTTGTACAATTATGTAATATGTGTATAAACATTGTATGTAATATCTGTATATAGTGTGACAAAATTTGATCTTTGTTTTTGGATGTATGAATAAAACTTGCTGTGTGAAACGTGTATAAAGCTGAGGAGTCGTGAGTGAGCATGTAGACGGTAATACCACCTAAATAAGAGGAATAAAAATATGTATATACTGGAAAGGTATACAATATCTGTGCAGGAGTTTCGCACAGTGTTTACTAACAGTAGCCATGGAGGCACATCTGCTTTCATTGCCCCCAACACACCGGGGGCATGTACTCCGAAGCGTGTTAACTGGCATATCACGGAAGGTTTTAGAGTAACTTGAGGACGTTAGGTGTAACTCCTTTAATAACCCGTACTACGAAAGACCTTCGGGTTAAACCCGAGCTATATTGTAACGGCAATTTACTAGGGCTGGGCGATTAATCGAAAAGTAATCGAAATCAACCTTCAGAACCTACAAGCGATCAAATTTTTCCAGGTCGATTATTTCGATTATCGTACTTTCCCTTTAAAAACACTACCGCATGTGGAGTCACATGACCCCGCTCCGTTATGTTACGTTATTCCGCCGACATGTCGAGCACGGACAGCTTAAACACTGAGA
>JBBIGB010000002.1:13292458-13302755 GCA_037577075.1 Alestopetersius hilgendorfi
AAAAACGAGTGGGTACCCGGTACCGGGTATTTTCGAATCGGTTCTTATTTGGAACCGAATTTCAGTTCCCATCCCTAGTCATAGATACAGTTCATTACAATTCACAGCTAAAAACAGGGTTAAAAAGTCAGTAACTGATTTGATCTCAGCACTGACCATCTACATCATTTCTAAAATAACATGAAGGAAATTTTTTACATGAAATGGTTAGGAATACACTGCCTGATACCTGAAACGCTGTTTACAATAGTTTAGAGATATCTTTTGGACCTTAATGATTTGTATTGTTAAAGCCTATTTAGATCAGAGTATTATAAGGTTTTGCAGACTTTTGACAGCCTTGACAGTTTTTGTGACAAATTTGAGTCATTGAGTTTCTCTACATTCCACCATCTCAGATCAGACCTATCTGACTGTTCACATCTCAACGATTAAGTTATACACAACTTTTGATAGACTGATGGAATTCCCCTTTCACTTTGAGGCTTTGTGTTATTCACCATATCCTGGAAAACAACACCATGCTCATTACTTATAACCCGAAGGATATAACAGACACAGAAATGAGCAGCGGGTGTGATCCGATTCACGCTGGTCAAGTCTCAGCACTATTGTTACAAAGACAGAAGAATTGGAAAAAAAAATGCTTCAATGCTTCATGACAACAGCTCATCACCAAACCACAAGAACCACATCACTGCAATTCATTAGCATAATTCAAGAGCCACATCGGTTCAGTCATGAACAGATTTTACATGGTGGAAAGGTTTTCTGCAACATAACCATTCTACCTAGATAAAGTCGAATATTTTAAAAGCAGGCAATCACCACTTTACAACCCATGCTCACCTGAGCATGGGCATCTAAAGGTCTACATACCTTCAGATAAGATCCGTAATACTTTGTAACAAAGGGGCTGTCACACTGGCTCAGGACTGTGATCTCCTGCTGAATGTCTTCAATCTCATCCTCAGCCTCCTCCAGGTCGATGATCTTAATGGCCACCACCTTCTGCGTTCGATTGTCGATTCCTTTAAACACCTCTCCAAACGAGCCCTTCCCAATCTTCTCCAGCTTGGTGAACAGCTCCTCTGGGTCAGCTTTAAAATTCTGCTCAAAAGAGGGAAAAGTAATGGAGGATCATAAGCGAGGATCATAAGCGTGGAAAAAGATTCATGTTCACTACTTACTGCACTGAATTTCAGGAGCATGTTACTGACCGACCCAAAACATAGATACAGTTTTGAAAATGTTTTGGTGAAAATCTAGTTTGTAATATTAAATCCAAAAAGAAAGCCATTTTTTTACAACAGAAACGATTGTGGACAAAATCATGTAATGCAGAGTACAGACACAGGTAGTGAGGATAAACAAAAAATACCTACAACTTCTAGACATGAAACTGGTGTAAAAGAAATTAGGTATAGTCCTATCTGTATTGTGTTCATTTACTGAAAAAAGACCAGTATGATTTATAAATATGTATTTAATGAATGTTAAATGCAATTTTTACATTTCTAATTTATCAGCCAGTACAAAGGTCAAGCAATCACAGTGTGTGTGCTGGGACAGGAAAATGCAAACCGGACTGTTGGCTATACCAATTGACTAAGCAAAGCACATCAAACCAGGTAAACTCAGCAACACATCTAAGGCAGAGACTACATTACAAAAACTGCAATGTCTCTTAGAATGCCCTACACGGCTAATCTGGTCTTCTACCCATTATCAATCATCTAACATTCTCAGCCATTCTCAAGTACAATGCCTTCAGTACTACTTACATTATCCAGAAATCTCAACATCTCACTTTACAAACACAACCAAAAAAGTTACCTGTCGCCTGTTAGACTCCATTGATGTCGTTTATCCCGGCTAAACACTAACCCTCTGTCAGGCAACTGGAAACTTTATCGTGACAGTAAAGTGGGGCGTTGTTCAGGCACACGTTATCTGGTGTGGCAGGTAACAGCCCAGTGCCTTATGGAATGGTGTTAAAGGCCCCAGCTGAGCTCTGTCCAGCTAATCAGATGGAAAATGCAGGGCTTACAGACAATCTGGCAACACTCAAGCACTCACACCATAACCTTACAACTCTGCAATACAGGGAGGAGAAACGAGCTTTCAAATACTTTGTTATTTAATATATGGACGTTTATCTACTTCAAACATATACACATAATGACTTGCCTTATAAAAGTAGGTATTCAAAAGCATCAGCTTGAAGCTATTCTTTAAATTATGTTTAACCCTAAAACCCTAATTTAATAACATTATTACTAGCAATGTTGTTTGTGGTTCTGAGACAGCTACAGTAAGAAGTCATCCGCTTTTAGCAGCACTGACGCTCCATTGATTGGCTGATTCCTTGATGCAAGGGTCTCTCTGGTGAACTCAATTTAAAAACCATTTGAATCTTTTCAGTAAGATTCAACTCTGGAGGTTTGTTTGTCCATGCAAGCATTTGACAGTAAATTTGGATTAACTGTCAGACAAACAGTCCATTTTCTCTAGTCTACATCCCAGTACACCCCTACTGATCAGGGCAGACTGATCTGGTCTGTCTAAACGCTAAGGTGCACGCAGAGGACTTCTGTGTGGTGTGCAGGAACGGAGATGATTGTGGCGCACTTGCTCCTGCTGCTTTGTGTGGCACAGAGCTCAACTACGGGTGCCGCAGAGCACAGCGCAGTGAGACCATATGTTTGGCTAAGTGTGTTTACATTGAGATTTAAAAAAATAAATAAATAAATTCATCATTATGTGCCAAAATGACAATATGTGCCATCTGTGCACAAACCTATGTAGGCAGCTTTCGTCTAATCAATTACTGCCATAAGATCATTCCAATAGTTCCAAAGGGATTTTCTGTATCATGACAATGATGAGCAAAGAATTGTGTATTTTTACAGCAGCTCCCTAGTTTAAGCACAGACATTTAAAGCTCATTTAAAGACATTTAAAATGAGTTAAATGATATTCTTTACTTTGGATGTTGCACTTTGAATATTGAACCCTTCCAAGGGTTCATTTAATCCTCAAGTCTGTGCAGCTGACATAATACAGTCAAAGCAGCCCAAAGAGAAGCTGTTAATATTGACCTGTCAGCAATAAAATAAAAGTATTAAGACTGGGTGAGCGGGAACATTAGGAAGCAAACATTTATTGCATGCAACCATATTTTCCATTTAAATCGTGTTGTCAGTAAAAGCAAAACTCAAAATCAGTCACACTTAAAACTTCTTATCTTCTTGGATGATGGACACAATGGCAACAAACAGTCAAACTGGCAAAGAAAATGTACTTTTGTTTTCTATGTCCCCTTTAAATTAGGTGCATACATCCTTACAGTAGCTTGATAATGACTTATTATGATAATGAAAGGCAAACGGCTGCATGTTTAGTCATTACGGTTTCTCCTTGTACTTTCTTTACCTGCCACTACACTGGAGAGCTTACAGAAAACCATGCTAGCTCTCCAGTGTACACTTATACACGTTTCTGTTGTGTTAATCATTGTTCAATAGAGTGGAACACATTCAAGTCTACTTTCATGTTGGTAAGTTTATTAGATTCCCTAGTAAAGACATCTAAATTTGGTTCTTCTAAAAGAACAGTCACAGACTAATCCAAGCCAGGACTATTTCAAGACTGAAATTAAAATTAGCTTAAGGAACTCAAGTTTATCTTTAGGAGCAATGAGAAACACAAGTAGTGATAAGAGCAGGTTAAAAATAGCAATCTAAAGCCTGTCACTGCCCCAAAGTGGTCACCCAGGTGAAACTGATTGTGTTGGGTCAAATCTCTATTGTGTGAGAGGGAGAAAAAAACACAGAATATAGCTGCAGTGCTGGGAACCCCTGGAATGTTATTCCAGTCAGTAGCTTCTGCTTGAGCCTATTGAGTCTGAAGCTTTAAGCCTCATATGATCCTGCACCAGACTCATCCTAAGGGCTAGACTTTAGCCACTAATGATAAACAACAAACTGGACACAGTATTCTCACTACAGTGTTAACACAGGTTGCTGAGTTACACCTGGCGACAGCACAAACTCATTTACGAATGACATTCATTTTTAGATGTATATGAGTCAAACCATAGGTGGACAGCAAGAGAACAAAAGCTTTAAACATGTATGGTTATCACACACTAATACCATTGTACCAAGAATAAATACAATGAAAATGTAGCAAAGTACAGTAGAAAAGCAGCTGTTGAGCCATACTAGTTGAGTTGTGCAGTGCTGCAGATAGATATTGGGTCCAGATTTATTGTACACTTATTGTACTGCACAGACCACAGCCTCAGGCTTAATACAAAACAGTCCAGGCTCTCAGGAAAAAACAGTGTCATGTCTTAACGCTTTCACACCCAGGGTATGCTAAGCAACTACAGAGATCACAGCACTGTGACTAACTCTAAATCAGACTCAAGAGCAAACAGTGTGGATGCGAGTTTTATTGTTGACAAATAAAAGCTAACAGATGGGTAAATTTACAGTTTGTACAGTTTTCATATCCTACCAACAGAATGATTTGCACCGAAGCATCTGCATGTGAGCCTAAATCAGCATACCCAATGCTAAATGTCAAAGGGGTTCAAAGCATTGGGCTGCAGATCCATGGAACTGCCTCCTTGAAAGTAATGGGAGTATCATCAAATACTGCTGGAACTAAATTAAGTGTGTGAGATCCAGGTCTAAACGTCCAACATGACTATCTGACCTCACTAACACAATCAATTTCACATGTTCTGACATCTAATTTAAAAGTTTTACCAATAAAGTAGGGACTGAAATGCGGCAAAAGAGGGGCAATCTGCATGATTTTATGAGAAATATTCGATCAACACGCCTTTGGACACATCGTAAATGTGCCATGCCATGGCAGTAAGGCAAGTATGTTCAAACAGTTTACTGACTTACCGTTAAGTTGTGACTAACTTATGACAAATCAAGTAAAAGATAACAGACAAATTACACTGTACACTGAGAGAGAAAATGTGCTTCATATACAAGTCACACATCAAGCCTAGAAGCCATTTTTCCAAAAGCCCTAAAGTCACTGTAGTCACTGGCACTAAGGCTGCAGTCCTGTGTGAACATATGTTAACCTTGGACAAATGCTGATAATGCAGTACTAGGAGAGAACACTCATGCTACACCTGACTGATTCAGTTAAACCCTGCAACACTTGAAATGTCATAAATAATTAAATATTACACATATTCTCACACTGGGTGTGGTTTTACGATCTCTATGGAAGGTAATATTCTAATATGACTGCCCCCAGCTGATTTAACAAGTTAAACCTTCATTAATACAATACAATACACTCAATACACTGTTTACAAAAGGAAAAAACACATTCTGTAGCAGCACTTCGAGAAAACCATATTAAATATATTACCATCATCACTCACTCAGTCAGTGGGTCCAAGATCACCGATTAATTTCAATAGGAAAGCATTTACTCGGACACTGTAAAACTGCTTTGTAGGTTCAAATTAAGGCCAAATCCCAACGGCCCAGTTACATGTAACAACAAGCAGGGAAGTGTGGCTTTCCTCTCAGTGGCATTGCATCATCCCCTGAGCAGAGTTTCTCTCATTACACCACTCAGTTATTACCCACCAAGGTTGAAGTGTATAGTACTAAGGCTGCAGTTTTAAGTACTGTTTTCCGGTACTGTTTCATGGGTGATGGGTCTCAGGAAACTCCCCAGGAAACAACACCGAGCAGATGAACAACAATTTGCCACTAACTGGTTAAGTAAGATTAATTTAAAAAAAGTAACAATTACCTCAATCTGTCTGGAACTTTAGGCAAAACTCTGAAGCTGGGGTCAGCTACCAAATCAACTACTTACTGAAAGGTAATCTAGCACGTAGCAGGTGGGATTAAACCACAGAAGACTTTGTGAATTATTCTCTACACAGTTAAACGGAAACATATGCAGTACCTTAAACTGATTCAGGTCAGGGACTTAAAAACACAATTTCATCACTATTTGACAGGCACACATGAAGACACTGAGGTGTGCATCACTGGTGTGCTTTGGAAACTCTTCCTTCCAACATTACCTGCATCCCTGGAAGACCTCTCTGGACAGGAGAGTGACGAGCCATGTCTTCACGTCAGCCAAAACGACCCAAAACGTTTTTTTTAAAACCCAGAAAGGCCTGAACAAGCAGGTGCGATGACCAGGGTGGTTATTTCACCTTCACTCCGTTTACCATAACATCAAATCCAGAAACGTTTTACGCCTGTATTACCTAGTTGGCGAGCTGTTACTTAGGACTCTGCGTCTAAGCTACTTAGCCAAGTTCCTTGGCCAGACTTTTTAAGCATAAATAAATCGGTGCTAGTGAGAGTAATCCACCGAGCACTGCTGCAGGTTTGGATTGTTGATGCTGGATGGAAAAGCCTAGTCAAGGGACCCAGCGCTGCTAGCGACCCAGTTCGGCTCGACAGGGAGACCAGACCTGCTTACACACTCTGACACTCAAAGTGAGGGTCTCCAGACGAAGGAAGGATTACTGGACACCAGAAATAAACAAAAAACAGGAGGTAACGCCGTTCTCTCTCTGGTCTGTCCTCCTGAGAGCTGCAGCAGGGATTATTTTACCAAGTTCGGAGGATAGCAGGGCTAGCTTGCTAACCTCAAATTTCCTAACTTTCTGGTTAAGGCAGCCGCGAATACCGATCCGCACGGTAAGAAACTATAAGGGTAGCGAATGATAAGATGTTGTCCGCACATAAATACGTATAAAATAACGAGAAATGTGAGCAGTTACACGCAACGATCCTCCCCTCTTCATTTTCCGATGTAGCCTACCGCCATATTGAACTCTGTGACGGACAAATCGAGGCGGAGCAACAGCGAGGTCTTCGACCAATCAATGTGCAGAGATCCACAAAGCCGCGCCCTTTAATGAGGACTCCAGCAGGGTAGAGTGTATAAACCACACAGAGAAAGGGCTCATTTATATACTTTAATCATAAATATACACACAGCAGGGCTTTAACATACAAAACTTCACGTACACGCATAAAGATTCTTCTAAAATACAAATCTATGGTATAATTCCGCTCACTGACAGGGGTTCAGGAGTGATGCACAAATAGAGCCAAGCTCTCAAATGTATAAAATACTATTTTAATCAGTTTGCAATTTAAGCAGGAGAGAAGAATGTCCCTTTCATTCTACTCGATACAATTCGAGAAGTTACTTCAATAACAAAATATTGACACGTTGATTAATCGCACCACGTGACACGTGCTCTGGAAAATGAAGGCAAGAATGGAAAGTTTGCGTGTAGTTTACATAAAGATGGAACTGTTGATAAGAGTATCGTTGTCTGCAATTCATGCAAAAAGGATTTTTTGTATCATCGGAGTATATCAGGTGTGAAATATCACCTCAAAGCAAAGCGTTTGGGAGCAAACTTGGGGGTCAGTCTCTGATCCCAGGCTTGTATGAATGGGCACCGGAAGCATTATATAAGTGGGCTATTTTAAAAATCACTGGTTTCGTCCCCACCCAGCGATTTGTATTAGTGAAACAGGCGAGGCGCAACGTGCAGCATGTTCCCCACCCGCTCCGAGAACTCCCTCACACCCCACACCCCGTTCCATACATACATGCAGGCCATCAGATTTTCATTGTGTCCGATCTAAACCGGTATAGAATCATTTAGACGCATAATCCTATATCTTTCACTTATTAAAGATAATGCTGTAGTATAGTAGTTTGCATTTTCCTTCCCTTTTCTTTGGGCCCCCAACACCATCATGGTGGACTGTTTATGTTCTTCCCCTTTTTGGGTGGGTCTATTTCTGCCACAGTTGGAAAACATGGGGGAAAAACATTGGAAAACATTCACAGACACCTTTGACTTATGTTAAGCACATAAATCGTTTACAACTCCCTCAGACAACAAAACAATATTTTTGGTAGGGAGGACATAAAGGTCTGGGAATGGGGCACAGTGGTCATTCGGGGCACCATGTGAGTTTTTTGGTGGTTTACTTATTGTCTTAATTGCAGTAGTACCAATAAGCGATAGGACCGTAACATTCTAAACATTCTAAAGTCACAGCTCTTCTGCTTGCCTTTAATATGATCATTTCAAAGTTGATGTTTTTTTAAAGCTTATGAAAATGAACTCCAATAGCTTCTTATTAAAATACATTTTGAGGTGTATTATTTATTTGAGTTGTTCATGTTGGAGCAGCTTAATCTATAAAAGTGACTATAATGGGCTATGCAACTGCTTAAAATGTTTACATTTTAGTTTGGCCAACATTTGTCTCGTGGTGCTGCACTAAGTCATGTCCTTTCATCTCAATGGCTTTCTCCTCTTTGTCATCTGGTTCCTTTTCATCTTTTTGCATGAACTGGGCTTCGATCTCAGCAGGGTCGACATAAGTGTAGAAGTAAGCCATTATAGAAAAAATTATACACACAGCCACTAGCAAAGAGGCAAACAGCACGTACTCTGCCCACTGAAAGAGAAAACACACGCACACACACACACACACACACACACACACACACGCACACACACACACACACACACACACACACACAGGTTAATATGATGGGATTAAGAGCATCATTTTTATACTACTTACACAGACTTTGTGTAAACATAATGGTGTCTGTAACAGAGTTGAAGTGTGTTCAGATAGTGTAGAAGTAAATACAGCACCTGGTCCGGCAGCTTTGCCAGCTCTGCCACAATCAGCACAATGAAGTTGCCCACAGCAACAGTGAACAGCCAGCCAGCCTGCAGCACTGCCTTCATGTTGCTGGGTGCCTGTAGACAGAGGGAAATAATTCAGTTCACTGAACGCAGTTGAGACTAAAGCAACAAGCAACGGGAGGCTATGGGTTAATGTGATTTTAACACCATAACGTTGGGCACAATATAAGGTAGACTGACTTATTGATAATAATAATAATAAACAATTCTTCTGCTAAGCAGTGCATTTAATTAACCACAGATTACAACCAAAATTAAAACGTGAGCGCAAAATAGTTCATGGTTCAAAAACCTTTGTTAATAAAACACATTTTTAAATGGAACAAAAAGTGTCACAATTGTTGGCACCCTTAATAATTCTGAAGAATGATCCCAATTATATTTTACTACTAATTAAGTACAGTAACCGTTTCCTGTATCTTGCTAGACACTATTGAAGCTTTAACTGAATCTAGGTTCTATGGTCAGATGAGACCAAAAATCACACACATGTTGATCACACACACACACACAAGGTGAGTTTGTCGTAAAAAGAAGACGCGGGTTTACTGACAACAACCCGGTCCTCACTTTGGTTCTGGGATGTTTTCGTGCTGTTTTTTCCTGAGAACCTTGTTGGATACATGGCATAATGGACTCCATGAAGTGCCAAGACACTTCTAATAAAAATCAATCTGTGAGATGAACTGGAGAGTCCAAAAGAAAGGACCAAGGACCCGACGGATCTGGAGAGACTGAGGGTCATTGGGGCATGGTCTCATCAGCTATTATAGATGAAGATTCATTGTTGTCATGTTGTAAAAGAATGGCACAAATATCAAGCTTAGGGGTGAAAATGATTAAGATACAGAAAAGGACATTTTTTGATAACTTTGTTTTCTTTACTTCAATGAAAGAGTTTTCTCATTTTGTCAGTGTGAGATTAAGCCAATTGAATACAATGCTGTTTTTGTGACCTTCCCCTGCTTTAACAAGAGTGTAAGTGAATATGGAATACTGTACTTTACAGTAGCTTTGAGCACGACTCAGCCAATTATATTTTAGGCCCAGAACAGTTTAATGTTTATTAATGTTTAATAAGAACAGAATAATGTTTAATAATGTTTATCCCTTTATTCCTCAAAAGAGAGAACACCAGTGGACACTTGCCATTCTTAATTACTTGTAAACAAATTCAAACAGAGTCTTTTCAGAAACCGGGGTGAGTTGTGAGCTGTGTTTGTACCTGTGAATATGAAAACTCTAGGCCAGTTACAGAAAACACCACTTCTCCTGCAGTGATGAGGAAATACTGAGGGATCTGCAGGGCCATGTGCACAGTATTGGGCTTGATGTCCTCCACTTCAACTATAGAGCCATCACACTATACACAGACAAAAGAGACGACAAAGCTTCACAACTTAAACTGGTAGTCATTGGGGTCCAGTGCACTTTCCAACAAAGCTACACTACTGGTCAAAAGTTTTAGAACACCCCATGTTTTCTGTTTGTTTGTACTGAAATTCAAGCGGTTCAGTGTCTCAATGTTCA
>JBBIGB010000002.1:13446105-13462099 GCA_037577075.1 Alestopetersius hilgendorfi
GAGAGAGAGAGAGAGAGAGAGAGAGACTGCATAAGGGGAAGAAACACGGAGAATTCTCTCCTGGGGGAATATAGAGCCTGCTGCTCTGCACCACAAACATTGAGTGTGAAAACCCTACCGCTCCGTTTATGCTGCAGAAGATCACTGGAAACTTTCAAGTAATACAAGCTTCAAAATAACTACCCTAATTCAGTCTTAATCTCACAATAAATAGCCTAATGTTTCATAATCTGATTAGGAAGATTTAAGGTTTAGACACCAATCAATAAGGAAGGATTTACGGTTTAGGCATCAATCTAATTTTTACACAAAGACAAAACATTACTCAGCTATACACCCACATGTTGCTTACAGTTCATTTCTAACACACATAAAATACTATCAATTTCCATGCGCAGGCTTACTTCACAGTGTATTGTGTCAGTTTGAACACCGAGTTGATTTGCTTTTTAGTTTAATTGTAAAACAAAAAATCCTTGCATGGATACAGACATTAACCGTCCTCCCCCCTTCACAATTCCTCAGAGACCATCTCAGAGAAAACTGGCTTTCAAACAGAGACTGACTGACAGCCAGCACAAACAACACAGGCAAACAAAATTGCAACAAAGCACAGAGAGAAGGGGGGGAGGTGAGGGAGAAAAGAGAGAGAGAGGAAGTGAGATAGAGCAGCAGGACATGATGGGGTCAGAAGAGGTAGTCTCCGTGACTGAGGGCTGTGCCTCCGTGTGTATCTGTGTAAAAGTCTACACAGAGCTGGGTCTATGTTTTAATGCCATCATGTGGTGAGCCCCCTAAAGTAATATCATATGATCCAAATTGTGTGCGCAGGATTGTCCTAGCGACAAAGCTGCTATGGAGGACAAGCAGCAGACAAACACAGCCACTCCTGTCTTGCTGTCTCTTTTTCTAAATACCACCTCTGTCACCTCTAGCTATAGGGAAGGCCTGACGCAGAAAGCTTCAGTAGCGTTCAGGGATGTTTAAAGGGCAGACTAGGATGAAAGCACTTAAGAAGATGGGTTTTACACCAGAAGCGTATTATTGTCCGAATATGGAATTAAAGACTTTGCATTTTGTAATTAAACACGGGATTTTCATGTTTTGAAGAGATGCTAACGTGCTACTGCTATCATTAAACAAGTGATTTTTAACCTTTTAACAAAATCACAAACAAATGTAGTTGTATTTGCTGTAATTAAATTTTCTATTATGTGAATACTGTAATGAATTACTGAGGTATGGATTTTTGTCCTTATTGTTCAGCCATTACCTCAGCCAAAGTAGTCCAGCAGGACAGATCAGCACCATGCAGGACAGAGAGATTAACTCAGACAGAGAAAGAGAGAGAGAGAGAGAGGGAGAGAGAGACTATATCCCCATTAATCCCAGAGGACTGCAGTGTTAAGGTGCTTACACACAGCTGGTATACAGTAATTATTAATACGTTACTTAAGCGTTCACCTAGCATTTCTTACCTTGAGGGAGTCAAAGCAGGCAATCACTCGACCGTTGTCCACCTGGCAGCTCTTGGGTGGGTGAGCAAACTTGCATTCTTCGTCACTGCGAGAGCATGTGCCTCTCTGGAACTGCCGGCACACCTCCAGAGTCAGCCACTTAGTGTCACGCACAGCTGGCAATGCCACAGACATGTTGCTGACAGTCCAGTGAAACTGACTAAACAATCAAAAATCTAGTGATCAGATATGGGCACTTATCCACTACGTTCAGTGTCTAACTGTTTTGTAAAGACTGCAATTGGTTGACTGGCTTTGAATCACACGTCTGTCTGTTTGATTGACAGGAGATTGAGAAGTGAATCAGGGTTGCTCTGTGGCACTGAAAACAAGAAGAGCATCGGACTTTCACTTTTATCAGCAAAATGAACTGTTCTTGCAGAGCATGTTCCTTCAGAAACTCTAAAAGATGTTTCAGTTTATTATTTTCTCTTTTCTTTATGCTTTCCTGGCTGTGGCTGTTAGCTGTCCTGCTCTGCTGTCGACTCCTGTGGGGTGGAATGAACGCTCCCGTCAGGTGGAGAGAGGGATGGTTTGAGATGGAGGGATTAGTGCTGTGACGGAGGTGGGGAGAGAGGAGTGTGGGTGGTACAGTCAGACAGGGACCAGAGATCAGCTACGCAGGGAGTTGTGTAAAAGGCACTTCTTGATAATGGTCTGTGAGGAAACAGAAAGAGAAGAGAAAAAAAACATATATATATTATTTTAAAACATCAAACACTTTGACACTATTACACCAATGAGCAGCCCACCCTGTTTTAAAATGTCAAGTGATAATTGTAATGAACCTCAAGGAAGGTCAAGCGTACCTAATTTATCTATTTCGTGCTCCACCTACTTATTCAACAACATACAGTTTGCCTTTCACACACATGAATGAATAAACCGGTTTTGAACAAAGCTGTGTTGCCTGCTACAGTTTCTCATGAGTTTGACATTCTTTTAGTCCTTTATAACCAGACAGGGAGAGCTGTGAAAAAAACAGATTATGATCTGTGACTGAAAATTTGGTAGAATTGTACCCTACTGACTCTTTATGCTGAGATGCCTAAGCAAACAGCAGTCTGCCAGACCTGTTTCAGCTCAGGATGGAGCAGAAATCCTATTAAATCACTTACTCCAGGGAGATCTGCTGAACAGAGAGAATGAATACTCACTTCAGAGAAATCAGGCTAAGACTGCCCAGCAACAATCAAACACGCGACTGCACAAATACAGACCACAGATTTTGATACTATCACACTTGAGCTCAGTTTCCTAAAAGCTTTACAGTGTTAAGATCACCTTAACTGTTGAAAACAATGTTCCAAATTAGAGCCTGTTTATCTTATCACCACATGAGGATCAGCACTGGGACAGATATAGTATCATGTTTGACTCAAACACAAATGCAAACCACTAGTACCACAGTATTGGGCCTATAGTATAATCTTGATGACTGTCAAGCCGGATGATATAAAAGTAAGCAATCTCACCGTTTGTAGCTTTAAGAAAAGCACTGGCGTCCTATAATCTGTTTTTCTAATGTGTACCCTATGTCCTATATCTATCCACATGTTGATTGGTCTCAGAACATTCAACAGCAATAAAATGTATTTCTGCCTAATGGTAATAGCAGTCTATGGCAAGAGTAGTATGTAGGCCGAGTGAGTTTTATTCGTTTTTTTAATGCAAGGTATAATTTATAGGCATGAAAAAGAGTGATTTTTCAAAACCATACCAAACAAAGTGTGAACAAGGTCAGCACATTTCTGACCAGAAACATCAGCAAGTTTAGTTTCTCTAATTTCAACAGGCTTCTGTGTGCTGTCACCATATTTACCATAGTGCAATGAGTTATGGGAAAAATGTGTCCTCCACCTTGAGTAACAGCCTCCTCAGTCTGCACGTCTTATGCATAATGACTGACACTTTTTTATTTGGAAAGCGGCTCTTCTATGTTCTTCCACCAGAACTATGGTCAAATCTTGACCATACCATGGATTCTTGCATGCAGCCTCAGGCCTACACGTGACAAATTAGTGACAACACTGCATCTCACTGCAACAAAATCTTACATTTCTACAATAATTATTTACCCTAAAGTACATGTACAAGATTTAGTTTTTTTTTTACTTTTACTATATCCATTATAAACTGTTAACACAGTATGGAGGGCAGCTGACACTTTCAAACAAAGTGACTTTTTTCTCTCTTTTGTACCAAATACTAATATTTTCATCACTGTTTTGTAATATTATAAATCTGTGAAGGAGATATATTAACATTTTCATGAAAGCCTAGGAAATAATAAGATAGGTTAATTACCCTTAGACTGAATACACAATTATGGAGATGGCCTTGTCACTATATAACTAGGTCTGTAATCGTTTTCAAATCTATCGGAGATGGTTCTAGGTTACCTGGCCTAGTCCATGAGAGACCATGTGTATTAAAAGTGCAGTCCGGCCAGTTCTCAGCAATCTGAGCTCATAATAGCAGGACAGCAGAGCAGGCCAAATCTTTAATACCTGCAATCACATTGTCTGCCAGCAGAGACAGGAAGTGCTGAGGACAACAGACACTTAATGGTATCAGCTAAAGGCAAGAAAGATCATTTAGAGAAAATACCCCTAGCTATACAGTTTAGACTATAGCTGTATAAGCACATTACTACCACTGTGATTTATATATGACTACAGAGTCAAGCAGCTCTAAAGCCAGTATGTGCAAAGGCAAAAGTTCTGAGCTCTCTTATGACGCAGTTTAATGGAAGAAAGGAAGGTAGGTTATTGACTATGATGCTGCAAAGCCCACTGTAATGTCAATCTGTCACCATAGCATCTCTCATCTCTCACTCTATTTCTATCGCTGCTTGCACATATACCAGCCTCCTGCTGATTGGACTGATAAATCTGACTTTGATTGATTAATGCTGCTGACCTTGAGCCAGTCTCTGCCTGTGTTTAATGAAAATTTAATACCAGCTGTACCACATCTAAAGTGGGATGATGCATGTGGCCTACTTATTGTACTACAGAAAACATACTACTTTCTAGTCATAATCATAAATACACTTAAGATGAATGTCGATGCTATCTATGTTAGCATTTTTATATTGACGTCAATAAAGTGATCAAAGTTCACTCAACCAGAATGGGGCAACACATTCTTCACTAGTGCAACTGTCACAATGCATCTTTGGCAACATCCAAATCAGCAAATACAGTCATGATTAAAGCAGATATTTTGATATGTGTATGACACTAACGCTAGTCCTGAGGTAACCTACAAGGTATAACTCAACTCAGCTGATATGAATGTGAATATACTGATTAGTATGGAACTAGCCACCATAGCTAGTTTAATACAGCAGCAGTGTAAGTAGGCCACATGCATCACCCTATTTCAGATGGGCATCATCTCACTAATCTAAATGAAACTCACTTTGTTCTCTCAAAGGATTAAAACATAATTGGGGCAATTGTGTTTTTCTCTCTCTCAAAATAACTTAAATACCCAGAAGGCAGTAAAAGAACCAAATTGTATTTGCAAACTAAATGTCTGTGTTAAGAGACAAAAAGCTTTCAAATCATGTATAAATGCTGTTCTTGTATTTTCTCGCTCATAAGGAATATTGTAAGTTCGTAAGTGGTTATGGCATAGTTACTGTAGGTGTGTGTAAACAGTGGATTTAACCGGCTGCAGGTGGGTTGAGATACTGTTTTACATTCTGATGTTCAATATTCTGACCTTTGGCTCTGTGTGGGTGTTCCAGTTTTTTCCTACTGCTCTTTGTCAGAATCACTGGGAATGCAGCACTAAACCAGTGTGCATGTGTGTGTGTGTATGTGTGTGTGTCCAGGATTTTTGCCATTATAATTGGCTTTGAAGTGTGAGAATTATGGCCTTGAGGAAAAAAACAGATGCTCTGGGTACTGAAAAAAAATTCCATAAGGAATTGGCAACAATAGTTTCCTACAGAAAGATTTACAATATTGTTTTTTCTTTTGCATTCATGACCCAACAGACTCGGGTTATGATTTTGATTGCATTATATCAATAAAATGGCATTGTTCTATAAAATATGTAGACAAATCTTGTCCAAAAAAGAGAATCTCAATCTACAGCCATGGTCATACTCAATATGTTAATTAATTTTACAAATCTTGTTCTGATTTCAGAGCTGTTGTGTCTTTCATTTGAATTTTAAGTTCATTTGTTCTGCTATTTGTGCATAATAAATAAAAAGCTGAATTAAAAAAAAAATGGTGTGACAGTACCATATGACCCACACATACACTGCATGCACCCAGATGCCTGATTCTGATCAGTGACAGTGTTTTCCATGAAAGACAGTACATGAGAGGAGTATCAGCTGTACAGTTTTAAATTTTGACAAAAGTATTCAAATATGTTTTTTTCCTTTGCTGTACTAAAATGTATACACGCTTATGAATTAGGTATCAGAAAAAAAGCCCCAGTGTATGGCTCTTTGGTCAAGTTGTGAAGCTGTAACTGGGTGCTATGAGCCAGAGGCGACATGTCTAAATTAGGCCAGACCTGAACTGCATTGACAAAAACAGAACAAGCCCGCTTTAACACAATGCTCAGATGTGGCTTGTAGACTGCAGCTATTGTTCAAATTATACAATAACTGTGCTAAAAATATGTTGCTTACTAAAATCAAATCAGAATAACTGCTAACTATAAGGGTAATGGAAGCAAGGACTAAATAATTTATCATCTGTTAATTATCATGATATCTGTGTCTGCAATACTGATAATGCAGAAAGCTACAATATGCAAATGAGCCTTTAACCAATCATGGTGTTTATGACAGGGTGACCATTCGCAGCTCCTAGTAAGTTTTACTTGGTGTTCTTACAAATCGAGGTGTTCACATAATTCAACAAAAGTAAAAAAAAAAAAGGCCAATTTTTAACCATTAAAGCCACTGAGTTTTTTTCAAAGGGCATGTTTTCTCATTTTCCTTCTGTTTCATTTATCCCCTGATGTTTGATGGGTTTGTGCACCAAAAGATTTTACAATTAATCATAGTCCATTCCTACATGACCATTTTCCCATAATAGAATGGAACATGCTGTTTATGCTGCTGCACACTTAGACTAATATATGCAACTCTGCCCAGAATTACAGCTCATTCAAATGACAGCCTTGGACTGAAACACTCTTTGCGACTTAAGCATGAATAGGCAAAGCTAACCTGTAGGCTGAAGAAGGAGACACATGGAAACATTCCGGTTTTGTGACATCACAAAAACTGACCTGAAAACTGACTGGTTTTGCAGCTTAGTTTCTACTTATGGACTGTGTAGACAACAAATATTTACATACTGTAAGCCTTTCCGATTCCAGAAAAGAGGCTTCCGCTTCTAGTAGAAGAAAACGGGTATGTTCCTGTTGCAAACGTATTCCTCTGTCTGACACTTAAAATCTGGCTCAAGAAAAATCAGGAAAGGCAGAAACAAGGGAATGTTTGCTTAAGAAGTAAAAATTTGTAACTTTGACTGTTATTTTCCACACTGCACCACAAGCCCAGGCTGATCCAAAGCAGGCATTTTCATAATGAACTAAAAACGAAAGCTGAAGCATTGCCTGGATCCAACCTCACCCTTCCTCTTGCCCCAACATTTCCTGAAAGACCTTCCTGCTCGGGCTTTAGCTGCTCTGAGCTTATTAAACCAGCTGATTTCACGTTTAGCTGAAACAGATCGAGTCTGTGCGACCGCTGACGAGGCCTTCTTGCGTATAAACTATAAATAAGGCCGATGTTATTAATATTTTAACCCCCCAAATTGGTAATAAACACTTTACACGGAAGTTTAGGCCTGAAATTTTGGCAACTACAGATTAAATCAGTTGTCTAGCACGCGTACAGAACAAAAACACCTTTAAAAATAATTTTAGTTGTAAAGGGGTCAAGTTAACAAGTTTATTCCGCAGTTATTCCACAGTTATTAATGAAAGTGAAGTCAAAGTTCAGTGTCGTAGAGTGACTGAGCAGATTTGAAACGATGAGACTTATTTTTGTTGTATGCATATCAGTTTTATGCTAAAGTTGCCCTGTATTTCGTGAATAGCTAGTACGGCCATTAAAGGCTAAAGTCCAGCCAGCAAAAGCAAGTTTTGGAGCTAACTTACTGTAGCCCAGTTAGCACGGAGCTAACGATAGAGGAGCTAGCTCGCCCGGTCAGCCTGCACCTCAGCCCGGTTGCGTAAGATTACCTTTTTACACCACCTTGCCTTCATAAACACACACTTCTGGACACACAGGCAGTCAGAAAAAGAGGAGAGGAGAAGAGTGAGCCCGAGACAGCAACTTGCTGCAGTTTTCCACCTGCTTACCTCATCGCCCCTCCGCCTCGAGCTGCTAGCCGCCCCGACAGTCACGAAGCCCAGACCGCAGCCGCCCAACACGGACCCACGGACAAGTCAACCCAAAAACAGGCGCCAAGAACGACACGAAACGGTCCAGAACTCAAACGGTTTTTAAATAAAGACCTCAGTTCCGAACCAGGTGTAGAGAAATTAAACCGAGACCTCTCTCTTCTCTTCACTTTATTTTTTTCTCCAGCTCCGACTCCCCCCCCGAGCAACAAGCATTTGACAGCTCGAGTCTGTTTTTTTTTCTGGAAGAGCCCGTAAGTTGCAAAACGGGGATTCGATAAATATCAATAAACAGCGGAGACTCGAGATGGAATTTAAAACACCATACGCGATAAATAGCTACGTCAAATAAATATATTTATCCCATATTGGTAAATCTTCTCCATTTAAAAAATGTTTTTAAACCGCATGAAGCTGCGGGACACCCCGCGGGCGGGTAAGGTGGTATGATCCGAACGAATGTCAGCAACCATGAGAACGGCCTCCTTGTTGCCAGGGCAACAGTGATGCTGTAGAGTAAACGTAAGCAGTTATTTTCATCCCACGAAAACGTGCTGGGTCTGGAGGGACAGGGGCAGCAATTGATAAACATCAGAATCACTGTGTGGACCAGACCATCGCCACTATTTCACATTTATATCTGATTTTATTTGTTAATTCTTAGCCCTTTTCAGAGCCATGTGCTTACGAATCGCAGTTGTGCATTAAATAGAAAGGACAGAGATCATATTTATTCCATAACCCATGGAAATAAATAAAACCACAAAAAACAATCTATCAAAACAGAATGGTGGTTGTCTGTCGAAACCAGCACTGTGGTGGTGTCCTGCATAGTACAAAAGACTGATGCATGCCGTTTTATTCAACAGTAACAACAATCACACTAAGAGGCCTACGCCCTCTTCAGTCACTGACAACCCATGACATATTGATATGTGATTATTGTGATTAGATTAACTAATATAAGGGTTATAATGTAACGTAGAAATGCACCATGTGAAAGTATTAAAATCATGTAAAATACCATTTGTCCTCCGACAAGCTTGCATTTCTGAACCTGGACCAACATTAATGCTATTCACTTGTTCCCAGCCTTGGGCAATGCTTTCTCTTGCCCACTAATCCATGAGATCAGGGCTGTTTCCGGGATGCCAGACTCACTGGATTATAGTGGTCATGATCACAGGTCCATTCCTGCTGATTATAGAGAGTGGTATGTGAGGAATGATGAGACTGTGTTAGACTGTTGCTGACAAAAGAAGAGAAACGATGACTGGGGTGGAATGACTGGGGTTCATGCCCATTCTGCATACTCATTAGACATTAGACTTCATTACAATTAACAAATGATTAAGTATTAGGATGGAACAAAAATATATTTTAGCGTCTGGGTGTTATGCTGCTGAAACATTCAGAAACACCACTAACACCACTTTAGACCCCCTAAAACCACAGAACCGTTTTGGGTTTGACTTTGACAAATACTCGTAACACACTGAAAAAACACTGCAGGATGCAGGATGTTACTGGAACTGATACCTTTTACTAGGTTTGAGAAGATAGAGATTTTGGAACAGATGGATGTTACATTGGCAACCATTCAAACTACTTATGTTTGGCGACCTCTTGTGGCAGAAATGCAACTCACAGGCGCTCCACAGGGGGTCATGAAGTTCAAGATTCAAGATTCAAGATACTTTATTTGTCACATGCAGTCATACAAGTACAACACACAGTGAAATGTATCCTGAACCGCTCTATTACTGACTGTGCAAAGTTCCGGACAGTTTACGGTTTAGCTGTTATGTACCCACTGAATGCATAAACAGCATATGAAAAAATTATTGACATCCCACATGTGTCTTTTCGTTGTGGTTATTTCACCTTTAAGATAACAATATCTGCATAATGTAATACATTAAACAGCCTAATTTGTGTACATTTCAATATCTAAATCTATATTTAGGGGCACACAGTACAAAGTAGTAAGGGCATGAAAACCACATAAATAGTGATATAAGGATATTACAATGGACAAATGCCTGTTTAGAGTTAGAAAAGACTAATGTTCTGAGTGACGTTTGTGATCTGTAGCCTGGTACTGGCCGTCACAGTGCTGAAAATGGAAGAGTTCGTGTTTGTGCAGTAGTTCATTTCTACTCCATGTGAGCAGTCCTGAGGGAACAGTCCTGTCATAACCAAACCAATGGTCATGACTAAAACCCCAGCGATGAGAATCAGACTTGGAATAAGCTTCTTCCTCTGAAACCAAGGCCCACCGGAGAGTTTCAGGAAACAGGCCGAGGGGATGATGAAGATCAGAGGCGTGGCACTCAGAATGCCCTGCAAACACACAGATACACCCAGTTCAGCAAAGATGACTCACAGATACAGGATTCTAGTGTCTGTTATTTTTATTTTTAAGGATGAATGTAATATTTAACAGTTACAATATGTTAAAGGTTTAGTTTAAAAAACAAAAACATCAACATTTTTCCTTTTTTATTATGCATGCTGTTGAGGCTAGACTTTGCACTTACTTACAGTTAATATCAGAGCTATATTATGATTTTATCAGAGAAAAATGAAAAATGTGCTTTTCATTGCACATCTGCTGTTATTCCTTCCCAAAACATATCCAAGAGGATATTCACTGCTTTTATAATGAAACACATATTTTATAGTCAACTCCAATAGAGCATCAAAATGAAATGTGAAACATGTGAGAGATCATGAAGAGTGGGGCCATCAGGGTTAACATTACTTTAAAAAAAACATTGTTTCTTTTAAAATAAAGGCAATGTTTCTTATGTTTATGGGAAAATGAACTAAAATACTGATTGTATGTTCTTGTATTTCATAATCTATAACACTTACATTCAGCTCCAGCACAACACCCAAACAGTCATAAGAGAGAGAAATCGCTGTAACCGCTGATATTATCACCACGGTAACCATGACGTGGGCAGCGTTGCTAAGTAGTCCATTAAAAAAGACATTTGACACCACCTGAAAGACAAAATGCAAAATGTTCTCTATAAATGAGGAACATTTTAATCATGCTCTTAATAGCTAGAACTGAGCAGTCAAAAATACAGCCATCAGCCATTACATTAGGAGGAACACCTGCCTAATTTTGTGCAGGCCCACCTCAGGTCCCCAGAACAGCTCTGATCTGTTGGGGCATGGACTATACAAAAGCACTGAAGGTGTGCTTTAGTATATGGCACCAAGGTGTTAGGTAGCAAGTCCTGTAGGTTGAGAGGTGGATTTGACTAATTAGTCCAACACTTCCCACAGTTGCTCTATCAGATTAAGATCTGAGGAACTTGGAGATCAGAGAACTCTTTTTCATGTTCCTCAAACCACTCCTGAATGAATTTCCCTGGGCGCATTACGCTGGTGAAAGAGATCCCTGGCCACAGGGAATTCTGTTACAATGAAGAGTCACTAGTAGTAGGTACATATGGGAAACATTTCACAAGACCTGCCATAGGGCTGGGCGATTAATCGAAAAGTAAACGAAATCTACATTCAGAACCTATAACCGATAACATTTTTCCAGGTCGATTATTTCGATTACTTTCTCTTTAAAAAAACTACCGCGTGGTGAGTCACATGACCCCGCTCTGTTATGTTACGTTATTCCGCCGACATGTCGAGCATGGAGAGCTTAAACACTGAGACAACTGAGCAACTTGTCCGTGAACTATGAGGGCAAAAAAATAAAAAAAAAATAAAATAATCGTTCATTAATCGTATGAACGTAAAATGTTCAATTAATTGAGATTTTGATTTTAGGCCAAATCGCCCAGCCCTAACCTGCCATGTTGGAGACATAAAAATTTGGCAAAATCGCTTAAATCCTTATGCTTGTCCATTTGTCTTGCTTCCAACACAGCAACTTCAATAACAGACCGTACACTTGCCACCTAATGTCTCTCACCCCTTGGAAGATTAATTGTGACAAAATCACTGTTATTCACTTGACCTGTCAGTGGCTTTAACATTGTGGCCGATTGGTGTATTTATACGTTTAACATAAATACATTATCAGATGTGTTCTAGGCAAAGCAATGAAAACATTGCATATTAACTAACAGATGCTGTTTCTAGATTCTAAGGATAATCCGTAAGCAGTCATCATGCCTTCTGTCTGCAAAAAATGCAGGTCTGTGGAGATCCAGGCATCAGAGAATAAAGCCTTTGTAATGAAAGGTAAATGTTGGCTTGTTTAAATATGTGAACAAATGTAAAAACTAGTGGTGGGCATAGATTATTTTTTTTAAATCTAGATTAATCTCACTGCAATCTTGGAATTAATCTAGATTAATCTAGATTAAAATGGCTCCTATCAGTTCTGCCGATGGCATTCAGAATATGTGTGCTCCCCAAATAATGACTAAAAGTAAGTCTTCGGGATTGTGTTTCTCAGCTCTTACAGTAAAATAACTCCGCATCGCACAAGGTGCAGACAGCCTTAGTCTTGTCCAGGTTTCCACTGGGAAGCTTCTCAAAAATACATTTTCCCTGAAGCAAACCCGGCGGCTTCATAGCTACATCCATGTTAGCACGTCACGTTTGATGTGGTAATTTCGCAGCATGGGCGTCGTTAGGTCTATTTTGGGGGGGCTTCAAAATGATCCCAAGTGACCCTAAATATATAGTCATTATTCTATTTTTCTATTTTTAAATTATATATCCAAACATTTCATACAAGATGTCACTGAGCGCAGATACGCACTTTACAAAAAGAAACAAGACTATGAATTGAAATTAAAAATAATAAGTCTAGCTATCATTACTGAATGTTGAAGCTGCTGTAGGTAGCAGGCGAGCATTAGGACCCAGGGGAGCTACACGGCGCTGCTTGTTAGCGAGTAATATTTCTCTGGTAGCGCCGTTTGTACTCAGTTCAACAGAACAATACTATGAGTGTCCATAACTGTTCACTGCTTAACTTTGTTTCCTTAAGTGAAAGGAAAGGTTTGGTGAAAAGTGTTCAGCCCTCTATATACGCTAATTCCTTCCTACAACCCCCCCTTGTCATTCCATCCTAGTGACGTCCCTGTTTCACAGTAGGCATACACACAGGTTCATTCTCACCCCCTACAGGCTAGGTATACATCCGTGCTAAAATATCAAGGTGAAAGTCATCATAGCTTGCGTAGTATTGACCCAGCTCCCAACCCAACCTTGTGAATAGATTAATGGCGATATTTTTTTTAATCACCCGATAAGAGTCTCACGTTAAGGCAGCATGTTAACGCCGATAACGGCCCACCACTAGTAAAGATTCAGGCAGAAATAAAGAATATATAAACCTAGAACACAGAGCATGGTATTACTTAAAGGTACTCAGTCCAAAAGTAAAATAACTTCATACCTCTCTAGTCACAAAACACTCTAGAGGGAAAGTGGTGATAATGCTGAGTCCAAAGCAGAATCGGCCAAACGTGGCCAAGTTATCATTCTTGCAGTAGTTTTCAAATATGTCACCTGGTATAAGAGAACAATAACCATCATTTGTAAATATGTACAATATTTTCATTAATTATTCAAGGTGAAATAAACAGTCATTGATGTAATAACGTTGGCATTTTCTTGCCATGCAGATTAAATAAGAAACGATTTACCTTTAGTGACATGCAGTCAAGTGTCTATGCGTGACCTGATTTACCTTGTGTGTACCCAGTAAACGTAGCATAGCCAGCGGTGGCAAACACTGCACTGATGAGGGCAGCAGAGCCCACAGACATGTGTGTAATGCGTGACCAGTTCCGCAGAGTGGGCTCCTGCAGAGACTCGTAGATGATGAAGCTGTTGTGGTGGCAGATAAAGGCTGGAGAGCATATGTCCATATATATATATACACATATTTTTCATATAAAACTTTTAAGCACATTCTATGAAAAACACGTTAATGAGATGAATAGTAAAAGGTACATTAAAATGATTTAAACATTTAATGATTTTTTTATTTATATGTTAAAGCTACCTCACCAAAAGACATGACACCAACTGCTTGAATGGCATTCCAACGTGCAAACACCCAAGCATCCACAGATGGGGGGCTATTGACCACATGAACATAAGAGTTAAGGTTAGGAGTATTAATCTCTGTCCTCATTATTATGTTTGATTGTGCTGCTCTAGAAGTGTAATGTGTCACAAAATGGAAAATTTCACCACAAAGCAATTTGACTTGATCATTTTTGTAAATTGCAATGGATTCCTTCAGGTTTAAGGAATTCACTGCAATTACCCTCACAGCTATACAATGTGAATAGCAATTTTAAAGTAGTTACTGAATATTTTGTGGTACTTACTGCATAATGAGCTTTAAGATTAATATATTTAAAACACAGCCTGCAATTTAAAACACTGACATTTTGTCTGAGTAGGTCTAAAGAGCGTTTCAGCAGCATGTGTTAGATGTGGATAATGCAGATGAAGATACATAGCAATGCTTAGCTCAGTACATTTGCGGTCCCAACGTTGCGGCCCTCACAATTACCATGATGATGATGGCCAGAGTCAACAGGATCGATGCAAAAGATACCTGAGAAAGAGAAGCTGCAACTTTCCATTTCCAATAATGTAAAATAGCTACAAAATATATTATCACTGTAGCAGCAGAAAATAATAACTTTAAAGTAGAAGCACAAAACATTCCTGACTTTTAAGATTCCTTATCCTGTATATGTACTGTATTTAGTTATACAAGTAACATTTGTTTAGTCTTAATCGTTTTTGTAAAAAAAAACACTTTTTCCCGTTCGAATTTAGCATCGTTAAGCATTGTTTAACACTGTTTAACATTACAATTCTTATTGGCTAGCCAGCATAATAAAACAGTCCAGAATACAACATTCCCTTTAACTTCTATGTGAATGGTCAGTGCTAAACTTCTGCAAGCCAGATAGTTGAATATCCTGTTTATAAATGAATGGGTTCTTGTGTCCTGAATTTAAAATAAGCTTTTTTAACACTGCAGTTTTCATATACGGACTGGGAACTGAATACTGCAAATTAAGGCTTTATTAATATTTACATATTACTTGAAACTTCATTATTAAAAACAAGCCACAATATTGATTCTGTAATGCTCCTTTACTGTGACAAGATTTGATAGACAACTTTGATTGGTCTATTTCATTATGAAACTCTAATAAGAGAACTATACCTTCCCCAGTTTGCCTATGTGTCGGTACAGTGAGAGAGGGACTGTGAAGAGAATGGTGGACATCAAGATGACAAAGTGTCTGTTTGCCAGCAAGTGGTCAGGGCCAACTGCAAGAGCATGGAAACACAGCTCTGACAGCAAGCCACAAATAAAATAACCTCAAAACATATACACTACCAGTCAAAAGTCTTTGCATGCACTGAGATTTTCTACACCTGTTAGCTAGAAAATGTCATTTTTTATTAATCACTACTGACCTATAAAAAGCCACCTAATATCATTATAATGGGAATCACCAGAGAAGTGTTCAATATTTAACAAGGTAATAAGTGACTCTAGAATTGGACTCTGAATCACCGCACAAGCAGGTAATAGGATGTTAGGCATGCACTGTTACATATTCTTTCTATGATGTAAAGAAAGCGTGTCTAACTTGGCATGTTTTCGTGTCATACTTTCCAATGCTCAATAAAAATAAACAGCGGCAGTTTATGAAATAAATGGATTCGTGGTAAAATAAATGTGATGTGCAAAACCTTCTGATTGGCAGTACAGTAATCCCCCGCTTTTTGCGGGTGTTACATTCCAAGAGCACCCACATAAAGTGAAAAAACACGTATATGTCATTTTAAACTCAGTTTAATGTATTACCCTTAAAGAAAAAGTAAATGTAAACCCGTATTCGCCTATTTTTAAATTTTTTTTGTGAGACAAAAAGTATTGGGATAACGCAGCGAGGTGAAGGGGTCCCCTTGTGTGAAAAAATATATTTATTGTAGTGCTGGGCCGTTAACGCGAGACTCTTATCGCGCGAAAAAAAAAAATCTTGTTAATCTATTCACAAAGTTGGGTTGGGGGCTGGGTCTATACTACGCAAACTATAATGACTTTCACCTTGATA
>JBBIGB010000002.1:13633635-13647031 GCA_037577075.1 Alestopetersius hilgendorfi
GTGTGTAAGGCAGCAGAAGTGTTACGCCAGTAGGTGGCACTATTGCACCACACTTTGACCCAGGTTTATGATTTACTTGCGCTTTTTTATAACTTCAATCACGTCTTCTCCGTCGTACCGCATATCCTCCGAAAGACGTCATGTACCGAACCGTGACCCATGTAACGTGACGGTTCGGTACCAATACATGTACCGTTACAGCCCTAGTATATGCCCTCACATATCAACTATGAATGTCAAGTATTTGATCTAAAAGACATTATAAATACTAGTGCTTTTCAAATTTACTTGTTAAATCGTATTGGATACTTTGGTTAAAAGAGATAAAGCTTTCCCAAAGAGCTCTGTTGAATGAAACAAGCGAATTTTCTCTCCCCAAAAAAGATTGAACGTGACATCAGCTGTTCACAGTCAGCTTCAGATATAAATGTATCCCACCAAGGCTTCAAGGGTGAGATACAGGTCACATCAGAAGTTACAGTAGGAGCTGCGGGAGCTGAGACAGAATCCTCAGGAGTCATGAATGCTACTGATGATGAGGACTTGGATTATCTGCCTCCTCCACCGCCAGACCTATTGGAGGAGCCTTCTGACGACACAGACTTCCAAGAAACAACACACTCAATAAAGCACACCTTGAACAAAGAACAGTATTTTAAACAGAGAGAACTACTGGAACTAAAGCGTTTGTGCAAGCACATTCACCCTGAGGTCAGGAAGGACTTGGAGCGAGATTTCTACAACGAGGTTGATGAGATAGATGAGGATGAGGAGGCGGTTGGAGATGTGCAAGAGGCCGCGTACCATTTTGAGCACGGTGAAAGCAGCCCAAACAGGAGCCCGGAAAGAGAATATCTGGAATGGGATGAAATTCTGAGAGGGGAAGTGCAATCCATGCGCTGGATGTTTGAGAACAAACCTCTGGACTGTATTAAGGACACTTCAGATGATGATGAGGACAGCAGGAAGATAGTTCAACAGGAAATCATAGCTGGAGGTGATGTGAAGAACACCGCTTTGATGTTTGAGACTCAACCCATGGATGTGTTCGGTACAGAGACTAGTTGTGCTGCCAAAAAGCTTTCTTATGATGATGTAGGCAAAAAAGAAGTTCGCATGGCGGCTTGGTTGTTTGAAACAAAGCCAATAGACTCTCTGAATAAGTTACAAAGTGGTGATGACCAAACCAAAGAAGTGGTGTTCACACAAGAGGCCACCAGGAGTAATGTGAAATCTATGCGGTACATGTTTGAAAACCAGGAAATGGATTCTCTGGGTGACACTGAAACCATGGATGAAAAGCACCTTCTGAGTCTCAAGTCTGTCATGGAGGAGATCAAAGCTGATGTGAAGAGAATCATCTGGATGTTTGAAACTCAGTGTATGTGTGTATTGAGGGAGCACTCGGGCGAAGTTGTAGAAATTACCTCAGTCCGCCGAGAAGAGACAGAGAAAGGTGACGTCAAAACGTCACGGTGGCTTTTTGAGACACAGCCTCTTGATATAATTAACAAAGACCTTTCTCAGGTCCGCCTCATCTCCAGTATTTCCATGGAAGACAATAACCAAGGTGATATGAAAAGGGGAAGATGGTTGTTTGAGACAAAAAGACTAGACTCCATAAATGAGCAGTGGCAAAGAACACACACTCAACAAAAAGAGGAGATCATCGGAGCTGATGTCCGCAAACACTGTATGGTGTTTGAGACCCAGCCCATGGACACACTAAAAGATGATTCAAACTCCAGACCAATGACCACTGAGGAGATCCTCGGTGGTGATGTACGATCCGTAAGACATCTGTTTGAAACAGCACCGTTGGATGAACTGAAAGAACTGCCAGAGGTGGGAAAGTTGAAAAGAAAGGTGGCATCAGAGGAGATGAGGGGGGATGTAAGACACCAGAGGTGGGTGTTTGAGAAGCAGCCTCTGGGGGACATCCAAAATGGTGATGGTGAAGTGGCCAAGATGAAGAAAACGGTGACTTCCGAACAGGAGAAAGGGGATGTTAGGCACCAGAGGTGGCTATTTGAGAACCAGAAACTTGAAGATATCCAAGAGGAAAAGAAAGATGTTATTAAAATGGTCAATATCGAACAAGAAGACGAAGAGAAATACAAAGGTGATGTGCGCAGGAATTGCTGGGTGTTTGAAAGCCAGCCCATGGACACATTAAAGGATGATTCAAATGCCAGACCTGTCAACACAGAAGAAATTATTGGAGGAGATGTTCAATCTGCCAGACACTTTTTTGAAGCTGCTCCAAAAGATGAGTTGAAGGAACTTGCAGAGGTGGGGAAGCTTAAAAGAAGGGTGACAGCTGAGGAGGAGAAGGGAGATGTTCGACACCAGAAGTGGGTGTTTGAGAGCCAGCCTCTAGAACAAATCAGGGACGAGGAAAAGAAAATAATGAGAACAGTGAATTTAGAGGAGGTTGAAAAAGTGGATGTAACAAATTGCAAACAAATCTTTGAAACTTATGATCTGAGCAGATATGATGAAAGTCAAAGGATTAGAGTCGAAGGGGTAACCGAGGGCTCGGTTAAATCAAACAAAAATCTTTTTGAAGCCAAACCACTGTATGCCATGCAAGATAGCTCGGGTCACTATCATGAAGTGAAAACTGTGCGGCGTGAGGAGATTGTGAAAGGGGATGTCAAAAGCTGTATGTGGATGTTTGAGACTCGCCCTATTGACCAGTTTGATGAAAGTTTAACAAAATTCCAAGTCATTAAGGGCATCACTCAGCAAGAGGTTGAATCAGGTGATGTCAAAACAGCAAAATGGCTTTTTGAGACCCAGCCTCTGGATGCCATCAAATACTTCAGCAACATTGAAGATGAGGAGTGTGTTACTAAAGAGATGACTGAAATAGTGAAGGGTGACGTTAAGACCTGCAAGTGGCTGTTTGAGACCAAGCCAATGGATATACTCTATGAAAAGGTTGCTCTTAAGAACGAAAATGAAATCGAAGAGATTCATAAAGGTGATGTGAAAACTTGCACCTGGCTTTTTGAAACTCAGGCTCTCGATACCATCAGAGATCAGTCAGAGACTGTACTAAAAGCCTCCACTGTAAAACAAGAAGACATTCAGGGAAAAGATGTGCGCATGGCTCGCTTCCTCTTTGAGACAGAGAACCTGGACAACATCAGTGGCGAGGAAGAACATGTTGTCAAGCGAGTGACAGAAATAGACATCCAGTCTGGAGATGTGTCTCGAATGAAATACATATTTGAGACCCAGTCCTCGGATGTCATGACCTCCACTTCAGAAGAATTCATGCACCAGCTAAAGAGCGCTCAGGCTGAGGACATCCAGAAAGGGAATGTGGAAAACTGCAAATGGCTCTTTGAACACCAGCCCATAGATGCGATCCGTGAGAACACAAATGAACTAAGTTCACGCACAGTGATGGATGTTCAGGGGGGCAATGTTGACAAAGGCCGTTTCATTTTCGAGACCTACTCATTAGATAAAATTCAGGAGGTCTCATCTGTGTCAGAAATGAGAAAACTACAGAAAATCATCCGCGAGGAGGAGGAGAAAGGAGACGTTCAGAAATATGCCATGCTGTTTGAAACTCAGCCACTTTATGCCATCCAGGACAAGGATGGACATTACCATGAAGTCACTACACTTACTAAAGAGGAGATACTCAAAGGGGATGTGGTCGGTGCACGCTGGTTGTTTGAAACCAAGCCTCTTGATTCCATTAGAGATACTGATGAAGTCTACCTTATTAAAGCAGTTACAGAAGAGGACATTCAGAAAGGTGATGTCACTTCGGCTCGGTGGAAATTTGAAACCCAACCTCTTGACAAGATTGACGATGGCAGCAAAACCTCTTTCAAAATCATCAAAGACATAACCGGGGGCGATGTCAAGGCAAACAAACAGCGTTTTGAAACCGACTCGTCGTCACAGAAGTTAGTTCGCACTGTCAGCATGAGTGAGATCCATAAAGGAGATGTTAGGGCGGCTAAATGGATGTTTGAGACTCGCACAATTGATCAGATTCATGATGAAAACTTAGAAGAAGACGAGATGAAGACGGTTGTTATGCAAGAACGGGTGAAGGGAGATGTAAAACAGTCCGTGTGGCTGTTCGAGAAAAACCCACTTGATTGCATCCAAGAGTATGGGAAGAGTAAGGAGGTTGTCCGCGAAGAAATACCGAAAGCAGACGTGAAAACAACAACTTGGCTGTTTGAAACAACTCCATTACCTGACTTCAATGAGAGCAATGTTGAGAAAACTGAAATTTTTGGTAAAAGTGTAAAAGAAACCTTGGATGAGTTATATAGTCAGAGGATGGTGGAATCCAAAGGCATTATTATAGAAACAGATGAGATTGGGGATGTGCGCATGGCTAAGTACAATCTGATGAATAAAACGGCTCCAGAGATTCAGAAAGAAGAAATCATCAAAGGAGACTTACAGAACATCATGATGAACCTCCTCAACAGTCGAGAAACAAAAGAGAAAGGGATTATTATAGAATCACAAGAGAGAGGCGACATCAGTGGTGCAGTACAACAATTGTTCAACCAGCAGACGGCCACCAATGTGGAGAAAGAGGATATAATTTGTGGTGACATTCAAGAAGCCATAAACAATCTACTGAAGGAGCGGAGCACAGGCAAGCATGGTATTCTTATTCAGGAGGGTGAGAAAGGAGATATTCGCATGACTATATACTCCCTGTTCAATCAAGATGAAAACACTAGCATCGAAAAAGAGAATGTCATCAAAGGCAACGTACAAGGCTGTCTGCAAAAACTATGTAATCCAGATGCAGAAGAGCCTGTCAAAATCCAGGTGGATGACACAGAAAAAGGAAATGTGAACTTTTATTCAACCTGTATTGAGTCCGGAGCTCTGGACTACCTTAAACAAATACAGGTAGAGCCGGATGACAGTGAAACAGGCAAACTACAAAAAGAGGAAATTGTTTGCGGTGATATTAAAGAAACAAAACTAAGCCTCACCCGTAATCAAGCTCAGATCTGTCGCCTGGTGGACAGGGAAGATATTGTTCCTGGTGATGTTCATAATGCGGTCAAGGTTTTCATGACAGAGCCCCATGTCTCGGCTGAGTATCTCCAGAAAGAGGAGATACGGGGTGGTGATTTGAAAGCCACTCTAAACTCATTGACCGAATCCATCAATCAGGCGGTCATTCTAGAGAAAGAGGAGGTTGTAAAAGGTGACATCCCCACTGCCCTGAAATCTCTCGAGGAAGCCCAAAAACAGCCTAAGGAGGTGGAAAAACCTGAAATCATCCCTGGTGACATCAAAGGGGCATTGAAATCTCTGAAGGACTCAACTACCACCAAAGTTGAAATTGTTACTGAAGATTTAGTTCCAGGTGACATCAAAGGTGCATTGAAATCTTTGGAGGAAGCCACGCACATAGTGAGAGAAGTGGAGAAAGAAGAGATTGTGAAGGGCGACATTCATACCGCTTTGCAGAGTCTGCAAGATGCCTCTAGTGAGAGAAAGGTTTACCAGCCAGAAATCCAAGTCCAAGGAGATGTTAAAGGAACAATTCAGCTCTTACTGGAACCTGCTGCATCGCCCAGAATGCAGCGCAGGGCCAGCACAGAAGGTGATGTGAAGCTGTCAATTAAAGCCCTGTATGACACACAGGAACAGGTACAGACAGAAAAAGAGGAGGTGATAAAAGGGGATGTTAAAGGAACAATAAAATGCCTGCTAGAAACAGCGCAGCGAGCAAGTCCAAAGATCCCCAGGAGAGAACCCATAAGAAAGGTTAAGGTCTCCAAAGGTAAAACCCCGTCTTCTTCCCAGCAAGAGATTCAGACACAGAGACCTGCTGCTGCAGTGAAGAATCTCACCAAAAGCAGCGAGTCACAGAGGAATGTACAAAAGCTGGTAACCACCAAATCAATGCAAAGTGGACAAGAGCTAAATGTGCTTGTAGCGCAAACTACAATAGACAAACCAGTGCCAAAGACCACCGTGCTAGAACACAAAACGATCGTTCAGACACATGGGGTCAAAACTTTAAAAACTGAATTCCGCAACCTCAAATCAAAGAGCAAAGGTATAATCAGAGTAGATAAAACCAAAGACAGAGAGCTTAAGATTTGTGTACCACCCCCACCAACCACTCCTCCATTACCAGAGTCTGACTTCCCTCTCCCTCCCTCTCCTCCACCGGACTACGACAGTCTTTCCTTCCCTACCCCTCCCCCTCTAATCAGGGGTGATAATGACCTCCCTCCTCCACCCAGTCCTCCTCCTCCACCTTTCAGTGACCAACTGAAATCAGACCTTGATCATTTACCTCCCCCACCCACTCCCCTTCCTACCGCTGACGCTGAACAAGAGTTTCTGCCACCTCCGCCCTCTCAGCAGGAGCTAGACCTCATTCCCAACACAATACCAGCTAAACCTACCAAACTAACAGTGAAACCAGTCAAAGCCCCAGCTCTCTGTAAAGTGCCAAAACTGGAGCCAGCCATGCAGCTTACCAAAATGGATATGCAGGCCCAAAAAGCTAATCAAGTGACTACAAGCGGTGAGGCGGAGGTCAAAATTAGGAAGGTACAGGCACAAAATACTTTTTCGTCGGTTTCATCCACTGTGATCTCATCTGAGATCCAGTCGACCATTTCAATGCAGCCACCCGGGTCCCCACGTCCCCCTAAAAAGGTTTTTGTTCCCATGAGTTTGACCCCACCAGCGTCACCACCACCACCCCCAAGCAAATCCCCAGTAAGTAAATTCACCACTCCATTAATAAAAGCAGAGAAAAAATACAGGCAGAAAATAGGGGAGAGCTCCACACCACCAAGCTCCCTGGCCTTTGAAATTCACATGCATGAGTCAGTCAGCTCAGCACTTGAAATGCTTTCCTCAGAAGGCAAGAGCACAGCACAATCTGAGCCGAGCATATCATTTGATTTCACTCAAGAGAAAGCTGAAGCTGTGACCAAAGCCAAATCAGACACGAAATCATGTGATTCATCCAAGCAAGCCACTCTCTCAGATGTTCCCCCAAGCAAGTCTTTGATCTGCACCATAAATGAGAAATCTCCTTCTGAATCTGCCATTATTTCCCCAGCTAAACAGCACATTATCTCTAATCAGACATCACAAGCCACTTCTGTACAGCAGCAGACCACGGCCACCTCGTCAAAAAAGAAGAAAAAATACCGGTCCATGACAACCAGTATCCAACAGGTGACCTCTAGCTCTGTTACACAGATGGTTGTTAGTAGTAGCACATCACAGGGGTCTGCCACTGTAGGAGCAAAAGATCAGCAAACTGCAGCTGTAAGCTGTGAAGTGGAGAAAGAGGCTATCAATAAACCCGTCACAAATATTCAAATTACTGAAAAAAACAAGACTGAGGAAATTGAGAAAAATGAAACCCCAACAGCCAAAGGCAAAGGAAAAAGTTCTGCCGATCAGGCGAAACCAGCAAAGGTGAACAGAGAAAACAAAATGAAAGAATCTGAGGCAAAAAATCAGAGGTCTGACAAAAAGAAAGCCGGCAAGAACAGCAGAGATGACAGCACGGAAAAAAGGCTCGAGGATCAAGCTCAAGGTGTGCAAGTTAAACAAGAGATTGTCCAGATGAGAGAAAGCAGGGAAAGAAAATGCAGCGAGACTGAGATTAAGGTGGAAAAACAGACCAAGCAAAAGCTGTCCGAGGAGGCCCCAGCCACACCAAAGAAGAAGAGGAGGGCTAAACCCAAAAAAGAGAAAGAAGTGATTCATCAAACTCAAACACAAACACAAAACAGTACCACTGCCGCTGCTCTGGCCTCCCCCTATGAGGCAAATCATCCAGTTTCAACATGTAATCAGAAAAAAGAGGCAATCGCTGTGGTGCAGACACACAAAACAATTCAGGAGGAACACACTGAGGTCCACAAAGAGGTCATCACAGAGAGGAAAGTCCAGCAGAGTCTGCAGCAACAGGGTGCCACTCCAAAATCTCAAAAGCAGGTCAAGGCTGCTCCTAAAAGGAAAGAGGAAGTGGGCAACGAGCAGAGTCTTGAGGAATCAAAAGACGAAAGCAGAAATGTTCCAATAAATGTGTCAGAGAAGCCAGCGCAAAGAGAGACTGCCAAGACCTCAGCAGAGAGCACAGAGCCATCACAAAGATGTGCAGAAGCTCAGAAGTTGCTGTCTCGTATTACAGATTCGCTGGAAGCTGAAGAAAAAATGGACTCCAAGTTCGTGAAGACGTTGTTCAACGAAATCCCAGAGTGGCTTATTGAGCCAGAGGACAAGAACGATCTGGAAGAAGCAGTAGATGAGCATAACATGCAGAAACTCAAAGAATGTGTAGCTCATGTGCAACATCTCATTCAAGCACAACTAATGCACTTAGAAGAAAATGCTGCAGCTATTGAAAAGCATGAATGTGAGGCTACATCTGAAAAACTGGTTTCAGGCAGTGCCACACAAAGGATTTCAAAAATCACCATTGGCTCCAAAAAGGTTGAAATGAAAAAGAAAGTAATAGAAGAGAAAAAAGTTACTCACAAAAGCCGAAAACAGCAAGAGAAAAGCATAAAACCTTCTGACCCAAGAGAACCATCACCTTTGTTAAGAATGCGCTCACCCTCACCCACATTCATCACTATTGAATCCACTAGAAGAACAGACTCGCCACAGAGAGCAGCGCCATCCCCTCCACCGATGCCGCCAACTCCTCCACCACGCAGATCTGAAACCCCCACATCACGTTTAAGCAGAGCCTCTCCATCACCCACTCTGGCCAGAGCTGACAGTCTCACAAGGCTCAGAGAAGTGACAGCTAAACTCTCACGTGGAGCCTCACCTGATCCTGTGCCTCATCTGGTACCAGTTACGGGTAAGAAGTCAGAGATACTGGAAACTCCAGCCACATTTCATCGGCAGATCAAAATCGATTCCAAACCTGCTGAAGACTCAAAGGTGCTGGAGGAGTGTACAGATGAAGGATCTTCTGAAGTAGCTATGTCAGAAAGGATGACAACATCACATAGAGACAAGACAAATGTCTTTGAGGAGTCTCAACACGCAGAGATTAATAAGACATTTGTACAAAAAGAGCCTTCCGATTCAGGACTCGCCACTGAGGAAGCTGCGACTGAAGTGTCAGGGGACAAAAAAGAGAATCTGCCCAAGGTTGACTTGTCTGGACTGGTCAGTAAATTAGAGACACTGGAGAAAAAGGCCTGCACTGCGAAAGAGCTTCTCAACACCCCGGAAAGTCTCGGCAGTGAAAGCGTAGACCCAGAGCCCGACACAGAGAAAAAAGCATGTCAACAAGAGGAAACGACAGCTTTCAGCATCAAGGTTATTAAAAATGTTTTTGAAATGGATGAGCAATGCATGTGTATCAAAGGACAAAAAAGTAAACAGGAGGAGCAGGTGTCAAGCGTGAGTGAAATTTCATCTGAAGGTTCAAAGCATGAGCCTCAACACACAACTCAGCCAGGCTCCCAGCAGACCTCTCCTCTGCGTCTGTGCAGAGAAGTAACACGAGAGTCAGTCGATCCAGGCAGCTTTTCTGAGACGCAAACCATCGCCGAGCATTTCTCCACTGTGGATGAATTTGGCACAAACATAAGCGAAACGAGAAGCTCCATGACCATATCTAAGCATTCGGAGGACGTTTTCACGCAGAGCGCTCCTTTCTCTTATGCTGATGCTGTGAAGAAAAAGGCCCCAGAGGCGGGAGTATCACCTGAGGCCTCTGCTGAAGAACTGCTGAAGAATTTCCACAAGACATGGACTGAAAGCGAGAGTGTGTTCAAAAGCTTAGGCTACAGTGTAGCAGGTGAGAGAACCAAAGAAGCTGCTAAACCAAAAGAAAATTGCTGTGACTGATAAACAGACACTGTGTGATGGAATTGGGTACTAACTCCAAGCCAAGGCAGAGCAAATGCTTTCTTTATGCTGAGCCACTCGCTAACCCAGTATTGTGTGTGTGTATGTGTGTGTGTGTGTGTGTGAATGCACCCCATTTGTGTATATTGTGTGTATTCATGGTTGCTATTAAACAAATGTGTCAAAGCATATCCTTGCATACCTAAATTAAATGTAATGCATAGAGTTTTTATTTTACGTTCTCACTTAACTGCTTACTGACAGAGGCTAAAATCATGCGGCAATTTGTAAATGTGGAGAAAATAGATTAGATTAGCATTTCATTTGCAAGTATTTATATTGAATACTTATATATTCATATTACATGACCTGCTTCATCTCTGCCTGATATTCTGGAGGGAGTACACTCAGACTGAGGGAATAAAAAGCTACTTATTTTCAGTGTTTTAGAATATATGAAGTGACTCAGTTTACATGCTGATGTGGGTAATTGGTAAGGTCTAAAGAATTCCTGGTGGTCTGGCTACTAAGTTACACTGAGACTAACCCACATTTTCTCTGCATAAGAATAGATCCAGCAAGTGTAAATGCCAAAAACAAGTCTAAACTTTTCTAGTCATTATGGGAACCTTTTCCTTAAATGGTAAAACTCCATTAGTTAGTCAGTTAATGTATTTCATAGAGAAGCTTGGCCTGTTTGAATGTGGCGCCTGCCCTGTGCTGCTGATTGATACAACAGGGTGTGTTCTTTTGCAGTGCTGGACAACAAAGCCAACATCCCATAGCAGCAATAACAGCCGCAGCAATAAAAGTGTTGAGGGACATACATTCAGTATGTGACATGTCACATACCCATTAGTTTAAATTCATTTGCAGCAAATGATCTCTACCGATTATGCTACATTTGACATTAAAGATCTCCAGTTTTAATTTGATCACTAGCTGGCCAGCTTTTCTCACTATGGCAAATAATTGAGGATGCAATATAGAAGATAAATTGACCAGATTTTAGAGCGAAGTTGTAAACTGGCCTAATCTGAAGGCAGTAATTACCATCTAATACCTTTCTCTGTGAAGTTAGCTTTCAGCAATATGTGTCGGCTGTTTTCGAAAAATAGATTGGATTGCTTTTTTCTTTCTTTTTTTATTAGAGGGCAGAATCGTGCAAGTGCATGTGCCTATATGTGTTTTTTATACGTTTTTTTAAACTCACCAAGCGGACTGGGCATGTATGGAACCTAATATGCCACCCTTTTGTATGTGCATGACATATGTCTATTATGCATCTTTAGTTTGGAAGCTGTTTTGCTTCTGTTTTATTATTATTTGCTACTGTAACAATGGAACAGTGTCAGGAGCGTAATGCTGAAGCGACAGAGGCATGATGTAAATCCCTGTCTGTGAACCAGTCCTATGCCAGCCCTGTATGAAGTAGAACCTGTAGGCTGCACATGTTTCTGTTGTATAGTCAAACCACGTGTCTTGTTATTTAATTTAAGGATGGAAATGAACGTTAAGAATTTTCTCGTATATCAGTTCCAGGAACTTGTCTTATGTCATCTAAATACTGTAAGACTGTTTCCATCAATACACAAGTTCCAACTACTTAACTAAATATAATATGTTGTAATATGGCTTAACGTTGCTACATGTGCATGTTATTTATAATTCAAGTTGGAAGCTTAAGGCATTGTAATGTTACAATGTTGCTTTGAGTATAGTATCACAAATCAGAATCTCTTGTCAGATTCGAGTTCCAAAGTCGGAGATGTGCACAGTATGTCGGAAGAGAGTGTACCCCATGGAGGGCCTGATAGCAGACAAAAAGAAGTTCCATAAATCATGTTTCTTCTGCGAACACTGCAGCAATAAATTAAGGTATGTTATATTTACAATATAGAATGTAAAACAATGATATTTCTATCTATTCTGTTAGTTAGTATCTAGTCTAAATATGTTGTGATGCCTTCACACATTAACACAGTGGTTCTCAACCGGTGGGGCGCAACCCCGGGGGGGGCGCGAAAACTCTTGCGGGGAGGCGCGAGTAGGCTACCGGATGGGAGGAAAAATAAAACGCTAAATGCAAATTACATGCAAAATAAATGCAAATGCCACCGATTTGCACCGATTATAACACAAACAAATAATCTTCTTGGCGGGGTGGGGGGGTGGGGGGGGGGTTTGTTGGTGTTACTAGGTCCCCAACTGCAAATCATCCTCCTGGGGGAGGGGGGTATTACTGGGGCCCCAACTCCTATGAACCAGCTTTTGGGGGGCCCTGCTTGCAAAAGGTTGAGAACCAGTGCATTAACAATTCAGATACATTACAAATGTGTTGTAACACTGCACCCAATTGTTGCTTACAAATGTGCTGTTATCAGCAATCCTGCTGGCTGTAATTACTGCGAGGTGCTGCATAGATATTTCGCAATAGATACTGCAATAGCTTTAATGCAAATGACTCGAAGACATGAGATGAGATGAAATTGGAAAATACAGTGTTGTGTCTTTAAATAACCAAGCTATTTTTCCCAACAGCCTCGGCAACTATGTCTCTCTCCATGGCCACTTTTACTGCTCAACCCATTATAAACAGCTCTTTAAATGGAAAGGAAACTTTGGTGAAGGATTTGGGCAAGGATCTCGGAAAGAATTACTGAACACCAGGAATCAGAGGAGCGCTGAAGGACTTGACTGGAGATACTCTCTTTCACAAAGCAGCGTCAGTTCTCTGTCAGACATGTTCGAAAAAGAATCATCTAAATTGAACGAAAAAACTGATCAAACACCCAAAACCCTTAATAAAGTTTCTTTTGTGTGGCCCCCTCAAGCTGAATCACCAAAGAAGCCCTTTACCATGGACCAGGATATACAAATAGCAAAACCAGTTTGGCCTCCCCAGAGCGAATCTTCAAAGTCTCCAAAGCACCAAAGACGGAAAGTATCTCAGAGGACCACACTTTATCAATAAGATAATAAAGCCCTCAGGGTGCTTGGGGCTCTACATACATACACTGCATGTCCAGAAGTGTCCAGACAGCTTTTGTAGTTGGTGAACTCAGGCACAGGCATCTATTGCTGTCACTGGTGTTCAGTTCCATATGCACATCTCATGTAATCTCTATAGAAGAGCATTGCCAGTAGAATTCTCTGCTGCACTGTACAATCAAATCCTCAAAGCAATGTTTTAACACGTGCTGTAAAGCTTTCCTAGAGGAGCAAAGGCTTTAATGGCAGCTTTTGATTTTGGAAAACATGTTGGATTAGTCCACACACTTTTGAATATTCAGTGTATGTAAAAAAAAAATTAAAAAAAATCCCCAGGCAAAGTCAAGATGACCTGAGAAACGGCAGAGTTCTCGAAAACAGTGTTGAAAAGAAACAATGATGATTAACTCTGCTGCAAAGCGCAGAAGATTCTTTGTAGATGATTCTGAGAAGTAATAAGAGAAGGACAGCTGACATGTAAGGTACATGAAAGGAAAGTGGAAATTGTGGATGAGTATTATGGGAAAAGACAGATGGTAAAGCAGGT
>JBBIGB010000002.1:14277034-14290788 GCA_037577075.1 Alestopetersius hilgendorfi
TATTTGACACACACATGCAAAAGTCATAAAAAAGTCATAAAATGACATTAAAAACTTTTTTTCTGGTGCAGAAGGCCTTCCTTTTCAAATGAATACAAATATGTCTTTGCTTCATCAATTCCAAGTCTTTTATCTTAGGAACCCAGCATACATCCAACACCTGAACAAGCCAAAATTGGATGGAATTTGAAAAAACACACATAGCTGGGTTTTCTTTAACTCTATATGGCGCATTTACAAAATTACAAATTCTTTAATTTTGCTTCGGTGCCTCAGACCTTTGTACAATACAGTATATTTATACAGCAGACACACACACACACACATGCTTTTTTCCCATATCAGTCGAACTTAATACAGTGGTTTGCACCAGAATCTCATTAAGAGAAACCTTGAGGCTCATTTGAAATCAAATTGGCTTGACTTTCAAACATGGAAACAGGGTCAGTTTTAGCACTTCTTTAAAAGAGATGAAAAACAAAGGTGGGAGAGAAACAGTGGGGAAGAGAAACAAGGAATGAGAGAGAGAGAGAGAGAGAGAGAGAGAGAGGAGAAAGAGGAAAAAGGTGGCAGTGAAGGGGGGGGGGTACTCGGGGGGGTGGAAGCAGTTGCTCTGATACCCCGAAAAATGAAAACACACATCCATGGCCCCGGGGAATGGTCGCTACAGCCCTGCACACCTACGCCTCTAAGCACTAAATGTTAGTGACATTAATCAACTGACCCACAAACTGATACCCCATTGTTCGGTAACAATTAATATATGGTTAGAAAATTAACACCTTGCATTAACGTAGCTGAACAACTGCAGGATGCTCAAATGTGAACCGGCTGACAGAGCCATTGCTTATCCAGCTCTGGCGAGAGGGTGGACAGTGTGTACTACACCCTGCTCCATCCCTGGTGCTGAATTAATCAGTACATTTAGATACATACAAAATGCACGCAGGGCAGTTCCAACAATTAAATTCATCAAATGCACATTTACTTTCTAATTACCTCACTTGGAGGACATACATGAAGGGCACTCCTCAAGCACAGGCAGACAGGCAGCTTATGTGGCGTTCTATTATGCAGATTTGCTTTAATAATTTATGGGGATTTTAGCAGATGCAAATAATATCGACCATAAATTTCCACTGCTTATTTTTTTACACGAGAACCTACATATAAGTGGTATATTTTAAGAATTTTAACAGGTTTTGTAGTTAAATACAAAGTTTTTTCCAAAAACTGTAAATGGATTCAAGATTCATAAGGATTTTCTTTAAACAGCCGAACTATTCGTGAGAAAAATCATACTAAATAACGGCAGGAGATCAGGTGTAGGAGAAGCGAAGGCTCATGGTGTCTGAGCTGAGGAAGCATCTCTCTCTTTTTTTTTTTTTACAACAGTAGTCCTATCTTAACACTGTGGCATGAAATGCAGCCCCTGCTGCCCATGTGACCAGAGGAGAGCCTGTAATATGCGACTGACACACAAGACATACAACTACTCCTTATTGCTCCATTAAAGTACATTCTACAATGTAGTAATCACGAAGCCTCCAAAAAGCCAGGTACAGTATAAACTGCATGCAATTTATTACACATCTGATATAAAAGTAGCTTTCCGGATCCTGACACAAACAGGGGTATAAGCCATAGGCCCAAATAGCACCACAGAGGCCGCATATTAAGGCTGCTCTGCCGAGGCGGCAGGGTAATGCCGGGGAGGGAGGAGGGGGGCAGTAAAAAGCAGGGGTGAGCCGGGGTCAGCGGTGTGCCGATGAGCACGACAGCTGAAAAGTGCTGCTCCGCAGACGGCTGAGATGAGATAATTACATTACGGCCCATCATTAGTGCCGGCCGTCTCCCCACCAGCCAACATTAGAAGCATCCAGTCAGAGCCGCCAGCCAGACGACTAGCCAAGAGCCCTGGTGCAGCCT
The DNA here is from genome assembly GCA_037577075.1 of Alestopetersius hilgendorfi. NCBI lineage: Eukaryota > Metazoa > Chordata > Actinopteri > Characiformes > Alestidae > Alestopetersius > Alestopetersius hilgendorfi. The sequence goes on from JBBIGB010000002.1 coordinate 14,278,964, forward strand.
TAGCTTCCAGCTTCTGCAACACTCCTAGACCAGTGATCGGAGACTGAGAGCAGGAGATCGCACACAAATATTCTCCAGCATGTGATCTCGCTCCAGCTTAGCACGTTTCAATGAAACAAACAGTCTTCCACGTTCAAATGGAAGGTTACGAGGTTTCCGTGACATCCCCTACATTTTACTCCTCTAATTCAAAGACTACAAATAGCCCGGGACAGCATCCAGAAACCAGTATACACTGGTCTGGTCTAAAGGTCCTGCCAGCACCCTTGAGTCCTAGTCGGCTACTGCTAGCTTCGAGCGTTAGAGTAGCAGTGGTGAACGCTAACCGCTAACCTCCCTCTGAGGCTCCAGATGCTTCAGGCAGCCCTTCCTCTACAGGCCTGACACCTTAAACCTACATGGCACTTTACCAAGGCTCTCTTTCCTCTCTGCCTCCAACCCTTTACCAAGCCTGCATGCACCCTGCCTTCAGTCCTTCATACGGGCCTCACACAGCACCTCTCCACCGCACCCCAGCTCCAATCCCTGGCACCTCGCCAACCTGTCAGCCAGCCGGGGCCCGCCAAGGATGAATGGAGCGCTGGGAAGTTAGCGCGCGGTGCTGAGCGGCAGATAGCACACATCTCCCTATGATCATCATCCTAATTAAGATCTGACTGCTTTTATGTGATCTTTAGTAGTACATCAAAATATCAATTTGAGACAATTAGCTGCTGAACGTGAAGACTCAATTCATCATTCCTGAAGGATTTCTCTTTTCTTTTTTTTGCCAGTGAGGAACGGGGTGCGGGGGGTGTGGGTGCGGGGGGCAGCCAAAATATTGGCACTCACATTCAAGCACATGAATGTTTTCTGTCATGCATATCAATGGACAATTTTGCTCAGAGGCTAATTTCAATACATTAATTACAATTTTATGTTCTCATTAGATGATATAATTCGCTTTCGAAGCTGAGCCCAGAATGACTGTGATCTTCTAAAGCCATGTTTTTCCCCGGCTTAGTGTAATTTACAAGGCCTCCGATGAATTTAAATGTCAAGAAACATCAAATAAATGAATAGCGGCAAAGGGGTTTTTAGCGCCCTGTAATAAAAGCGAGCGCCGCGTGTCGGAAAAGAAGCGGGTGACTTTTCGCACTGCACCCTTTAGGCAGTAATAGACAAGAACTATTTTGGAATTTTACATCAAGTAAAAACGCTCAATATGTTCACAAACCAAAAAGATGTAACACTGAAGCAAGCGCGGGGATCCGATGAATATGATCTGACTCAGAATGAGCGGACGTGCAGCCCACAGTGGTAAAAGAATAAATAAATAAATAAATAAAAACCTTGGTGTTCGCACTGATGTCTACCAGATAACTCCGTAAAACAGAGTAAATGTTAGTGTTAACAGTGAACCAGCCTTGTTGTGTGTTTAGCCTCTGAGGGCACACATTTGAAGCCATAGTGGCAACTGTGTGATTTTTTTTTTGGTTTTTTTTAATGTTTTTTTTATTTTCTTGTATTTCCAGACACTTCTGTGGCCACAGAAATCTTTCCTGGGGCTCACAGCAAAACACCTTGAAGGAGGACTGAAAATGCACGTCTCATTTTTCAAGGTTGTTAAGTGATAAAAGCACGTATTCCTGCAGCGACAGACGGCCATGGACAATCCATCTGCGCCTCGATATGCTGCACTCTATAGAAACTGTTGCTCTGCTGTGGGGCAGGTCCTGCTGGAGTTGTGATCAAGTCATTCAATTTCACATTTCAGAGGAGAGCCAAACAAGCAGCAAACAGAAATAAAATTTTCACAAACTGTCGGGAACAGCTTCAAATGGCAGGGACCGGGACGAGACGAGGGTTAAGAGAAACCCTATCTCAGCGAGAGCGGAGACAGAAATTCAAACTGCCCTCTGATCAGCCTTGAAACAGCTTTGATTTCACTCTCTGGCTATTAGAACATTTTTGTGATTAGCTGCCAATGTCATTCCAAAACCTAATTCACAAAACCTTAGTGCACGGGTATTCATCGTTGGCAGAACCCGCAGCATTTCTGGCCACGCATCAAAAGCATATTCAAAAACCACCAGTCTTGCACTCTGGGTCAATGCAAAATAATTATTTTGATCTCACAAATATATAAAAAAAAAAGAAAAAGGTGCGGATCCTCTTTTTTTCTATTTTCATGGTGAGCAGAGCTGCGCAAAGAGAAAAATAAAAAAGCTCTACTTCCTGACAGGTTCTCTTTCTCTCTCCCTCTCCCCTCGCTTTCCTAAAGAGGGTAGAATCTCCCTTCACAAAGGCCTTCGTTAAGAATCAAAAGTTTATGATGTCTAATTAGAATGTAAACAGAAGAATGAAGACGTCAGTGATTTAGGCAGTCGACTCTGCCCCTGCCACTGGGGGGATGCTAATTGTTCATACAAAGCTGCGAATCCAGGAGGATCTTAGAAAAGGCCAGATTAAAAGTGTTACCGCTAAACCTAGTTTTGCCCACCTGGGGATTGGCTATTCTAACACAATCCCCAAAAGGCGCTGCACTGTCTCTTTGCTTTATAGGCAATGAGACAGCTCCACTGAGGACCAGCTCATTGTTTGAGATGGCAGGAAAAAGAGAAACAGTGCCGGGGTCTTTGCTTATGCTGAGTTCAATTGGACTAAAGCACTTGTGTCAAGAACATGGACTGCAGTAATACCCCCCCCCCACACCCCAGTGTAAAATGCCTCAAAGACCACTAGTTTTCCAGTCCTTGTCCACTCCATCACTATAAATGTCTATCTGCCAAACATGTAAAGCCAATGTCGGTTTAGATTCCTGGGACCAGTACAAGTGAGAAAACAGTCAAGCTTTACAGTTTCAGGGTTTAAAGTGAACAGTCCCTGATTATCTGTAAATAAAACAACACACCGCCTTTCCTGACATCCTTTCTCCTTGTCTGTTTCAAATAAAAAATGGAAAAAAACAGCAAACTCCCAAACTGGGAAGTGAGTAGCTCAACTCATAATGTCATCGTAACATGACTGCTGTGGTTATGACGCTGTCAGTCCGGGGCTGCCTCCGCCGTGCGATGTAATGAATGGAAGTGTGGCGTGCACAGAAACACATTTACAACAATCTGTCAATCATAATTACTGCTGCAGATTTCAGTGCCTCTCTCAACACACAGGCAGGCCGGATCCGGAACAAGGTGGTGGTCAAAATGTGCTGCGAATAAACTCACGCAGTCTTTTACTACAAAAGGTCAGCTGCATGAACAGAAGCATCGCTTTGATTACCTCATTTAACTGCCTAAACAGAGAAAAGTGGAAAAAAAATACAAAAGTGATTTTTATTGAAAACGGTTCTTTAGAAAAAGACTTAAACTGTCATTGTTTGATGTGAATGAAGCTACACAAGACTTCTATCCTGTGATAAATAATTAACAAATTAAATGACACCTATGAAAAGTATTTGTCACAGACTTTGGTGGTAAAGCAAGTTGGAGGAAGTGTCCCAGCATTGTGCTTTTTTTAAATGATAAAATACTGTATATAGATTCTTAGCTACAGCTTCCGGGGGAATAAATATTCATACCACATTTCTGTATAGCAATATATCATCGCATGCGATCCTGTTATAATGTTACAATTTTATAATATTGTTTGTAATATATTATAATATTATAACGTCATTAAAAAAATGCAGTACTGATAATTCAGCATAATGATTTTGGCCATAGAATAACAGTTCATAATCAATTATTTTATTGTGTTATTCAGGATGACACTTAAGGAGATAACTGATACTCTACTGTACTGCTGCTTGCTAACTAGCATTTGAGCACCTGCACGGCTCAGGATGTGCACTGGACCTGAAACCGTGGAAGAAAATGCCCCATGACTCCACAACTCGGGAGATCATCTCTGATCGGACAGCAGAATAGCATGCAAACATCAACCCGCGTGCAACAATACAGCACAGATAATGGACAATATGCATTTAAAAAACATTCATCCGGCACGCTGTCAGTCACAGAGAGGATGCAGAGAAAAAAATATCCGCAGAACCAACAGACAGTATGTGTCTAAATGAGCTAGTGTGTGTGTATGTGTCTGTGTGTGTGTGTATGTGTGTTGGGGGAAGGGGAAGCAGCGGGAGCATGTCAAGGATTCGAGGTCCTTCATCTTTGCAACAGAGCATACACACACACACACACACACACACATGCACGCACATATATATCTCTCAGTATAGCAACAGACAGCTGCAACCACTTTCTAATGCGCCCAACTTAGATCAGTGGAAGAACTGACAGCAGACTCAGAAACGCACAAAGATAACACGGCCAGCTGCCACGGGAGAGAGTAAAAGAGCGAGAGAAGGAGCGAGAGAGAGAAGAAGAGAGAGAGCGAGGGAGCGAGAGAGAGAGATAGAGAGAGAGAGAGAGAGACAGAGAGAAAGAGAGAGGTTGGAGGGTCTCTCTCTCTCTGTAGAAATGGGATTTGTATTTGCATGAGTCTCTCTCCCTTGGGGTTTTCCTCCGTTTTCAGATGAAAAGCACACGAGACAACACTTAACATATTTGCTTAAAGATGACAACCCACTACTGATTTCATTTGAGCTGGGCTTTGTCTGGAATGAAGATAGGGGGAACTGAATGAGATTTGTTACAGAGACTGACAAATGTATCCGTCTGTACGGATGAGTGTTTCATCAATTTGAAACAGCCCCCGAGATCCCCCAAGGTGCTCGTCCGCCAGCGAGCCGACTTAGTCTGAGGCTTCCTTTAATTGTCACCATTAGATTGAGATAAAAACTGTCAGTCTCATTTACACAAACAATCCCGAGAGGACAGTGTCGGTTAGACACCAAACGCACACACTGTGCTGGCTTTTTATAACGCAGAGGATTTAGTCAAACAACTGACAAATGAATACAAAGAAAGCAGCCACACCACAAAAACAACTGCATTAAATGAACTCCTGAAGATTTCAATTTGATTCTGCAGGAGTTAACCTCATACCGCACTTGTGTCTGCCACTACACAGTTATACACTGATCAAAAGTCAAAGGGATCAGATGCAAATAATAATTAAAAAAAAATCTATAATGCTACTGCTAGTTTCTTCCTGCTTTTGAACGAAGAAGTAATAAACTTTAAAGTCAGCTTTTTTATTGATATTACAGTATTTACAGTTGTAATTGAACCACACAATTTTTTTAAATTTTTTAACACTATGTCAAAATTTCATAATGAATGGATCGATAGAAACAGGCCGAAAGAAAAACATGTTACAAATGAACCAAGTTATAGATACATATTTGGAGAATATACTGCAAAACCTAAACATATGTTTTTGTATCTGTTTGAGTGTGAGTGTGAGTGTGTGTGTGTGTGTGTGTGTGTGTGTGTCTGTGTGTGTGTGTGTGTGAAAGGAGCAAGCTTCTTTATGAACATTTAAAAACCTTATGGCAAAAACTGACGCCGTACAGATACATTATGACAAAATTAAAGTGATTCCTTACTGATCAATGCATTCTAAAAACAATCCATGAGCCATCACTGATCAAAAACATATATACTGTATATATATGTAATGTGTATACTTAGGCATTCAAGCGTTTTTTTTTTTGTATTTGGCAAAAATGCAGAGTACATATAAAGCAACTTGGGACAGCTAGTAGGTTTCGGGCTATTGTGAATTTATAGTGAGCTCATTAAAACCTGATGTGAGTCTCATTGTGTTTTAAACATAAACAGCTGTCAATCAAACCAGTCACAACTTTTCATTCCGGACAAAACCTACTAAAAGAAAATCAAACCACTTTTCTGAAAAAAAAAAAAGAAAAAAAATATTCATGCACACACACACACACTCACACATATATATATATATATGTATATATACATATATATGGAATAATAAATATACTACAGATGTGATATATATCGATACAAACTAACCAACTGATTCTCACCGTCAGCATGCACACAGTCAAACTATCACGCGCCAAAACCATTAACGCACTAAAGAAGCGTCAGTGAGGCCAGCTGTGTTGAGTGCGCAGTGGTGTGTTCCATAGGTGTATATCCCCAAGGCTGCCTGGCCGCCTGCTCTAGCATGTCAACACGAGACACATCAAGCAAAGAGGGTGCTGAAAAGGGGAGGGGTCAGCATCTGTCATCAAGCACACCACAAAACTCAACATGAGGTTTCATGTCAACACACACACACACACTCACACACATACACGCATGCACACACACAATCGGAAGTGAGTGGTGCTGTCATGTTACTTAACATGCTGATAAAGCCGGGTCTGGGGGTTAAATCAGGACTAAGCTTGACCTGAGCCAGCACCGCAGCTGCTTTATCACAGGCGCTCTAGCGCTCGCTGCATTAAATAAGCAAACTACAAGCCACCGCATGCCACTACCGGTCCCACAGCACTCAACAAAACCGCTGCAAAAGCGCTGAAAGATCCAAACTAACATCCATTTAAAATATGTTCCAACTCCTATTACGCGCTGTCAGGTTCCAACCGATCGGAGAACATTTGTGCAGCTTAAATTAGGCCACTAGGTCCTGCGCAGCTAAAACCAACGACAACCGATCATGCGTCTGCTTTAAGAGCTCAGGTATCACACGTCTAATGGCTTGCAGAAGGCTGCAGAGAAACACTTCAGCACAATAAAAACGCTTGTGGAAATGTAAATGTACATTTCTCTATTGATGGATCCTCAGGGCTGAAGAGGCGTAGAAAACACACTCGAGTCTGAGCCTGATGATTTTAATTGTGTGGTTAAATAACAGAATGAAAATGCTCCCCGCGTGCACTTTGTTTTTTTTTTATTACGGCTTAAGACTAATATTCTATCAGGGATTTTTAAAGCAGCACATTCAAGATTACAGAGCTGGCTAACGCTCTCCCACCTTCCGTAACGAATCCAACAAGTACTTTTAAAGGGGAAAAAAAAACCCTCTATGGTTGTATGTCATACCAGTAGCATAACTGCTGCTGACCTTCTGCCATATCAAATAATTTGAGTCTGACATATTAAAGCGAGAGAGATCTGTGAAAGTGGCAGGAAATGTCAGAAAAATTGACGTATACCTTTCTCACGGCGCGGTTTAAGTACAGAGGATTACGCCTCTCGAATGCAGTCGCACAAGCGCTCATGCATACTGTTCTGTTCTGGTCGCCTGACGGGGGAAACAAGGCGCCCAGTAATGCATGCGTTCACACACAGTAAACAGTTCTGCTAACTTTTCTCTTCTCCTAGTAGTGCAGCAGGAATCCCTCTAATGTGGGCTGCAGTTATGGAATGCAGAGACGGGCAGCGTCTACATCAAACTACACGATAATTATCAACAAAAGTGTATAAAACATTTTCTGACTCAAACAACATAAACACACACCATCCTATACTTTTACACACACACACACACACACACACCCACACACCACATATATGTGATGACTACAATTAAGCAATCGCTTGAACACATTTACAGTAAATTTAGAGCCAGTTCCTGTTTGTGTTCCTTCAAATCCCTAAGGACTGATTAAGTGTCTGACTCCAGGCCAGCATGCTTTCTTCCTTTTTTCTCTTGATATTTCATGCGTTAAACTGCACTGATAGACCACGTTAGAAAATAAGTGAGAGTGGCAGAACCACATGATATTATACATCAGTATTATGATACTTGTTTATTTAAAATAAATAAATAAATAAATCTAGGGACATGTTTACTGTCCCCAAATAATCGGGAAGATGTTATTTCACAGTTACAACACTATTATAACACAGTGATATAAAAAGTGCATTCGCTTCTCAGTAGAAAAACCTGCTTTCTGTGAAACATTCAAACAGGTAGGCTATCTGTCACTGGCGGTCACATACACACACACACACACACACACACACATATGTATACACACACATACACACCTTTTCATTACTGGAAACAACATTTCAAGGAACACTGAAAACTGCACGATGAAACAGCACGCACACACACACACACACACACACACACACAAAATAAAAATAGTAGAAGACGTACCATACACACCGGTGCTACTGATCATCTCTGCCGCGCTAAAGCAAGGGAGGAAAGGGGGAAGCAGCAGAATGGGAGGAATTCCAAAGCTTGGCTTTTTCAATACGGCCACTTTTCCTCTCAGCTATCGCATTTCAGCGCGGAGGGGGGGCTTTTCGTCAGGTATTCATTTAACCTACATACATATAATTAAAGAGAAGGTAAAAAAGCAACAAAAAGCTCTTGGATAACGTGGAAGAGGAGAGAAACTCGTGGAGGCACGAGAGGGAGTGGAGGAGGCGAGAGAGAGAGAGTGAGAGAGAGAGAGAGAGGGAGAGAGAGAGAGGGAGAGGGAGAGAGAGAGAGAGAGAGAGACGTGGTTGGGTGGGGGGGTGCACATGACCACAACAGCAAGCTCATGTCAGTTTTTCTCCCACCGTGTGCTCCAAACTAGCAGAGAAACAGCACGGGCTGCAGACTGCCTTTAAAAAATAATACTAATAATAAATAAACCCTCTACTCTCTGAACTCCTGCTCTCTCGGCATGATGTCCTCGGCTTTTTAAAAATAGCTCCAAGTCCTGCTGCCTGTCGGCTGCCCTTAAGCAGCCGTGCTGCACAAAAATTAAATAAATAAACAAAATAGCAAAGCGCGTGTGCGCGTGAAGCAGGGAAACTTTTTTTTTTTCCTTTCCTCCAGCCAATATTGCACGTGTCGTGCTGCCCTTTTTTTGGCCAAGAAAGTTAGTTCGGAGCTGCCACAGCCCAACCCCACCCCACCCCACCCACCTCACTCTCACTTTCCGCCCCAGCGAAAGCCCCCTTCGTAAAGATGGATTGCAACACGAACAGCGAGGTCAAACTTCACCTACCCGGCGCGGCTCGCGCATTCTTACGCGCTCCGCAGAGCCGCGGGTGCGCACGATCCGGAGAACAGGGCGGCACGGGAAGAAAGAGAAGAAAATACACAAGCAAAGCGCTCTTCCTTCCGTAGTCCTGCAGCTCCCGTTGCTTTTCTCTCTCTCTCTCTGAAAACTGTTATTATGGTGGGGGGAGAGCCGGGTTAACTCTTACCTGTGTGTGTGGCTGGCTGGCTGGGCTCGGGGCTTTAGGGCGACATCGATCCGAACAGGCTCGGCTGGTCGGGGCTCAGGCGCAGATGCTGGCGATTTGAAACCATTCCAAGTTAGAGAGGGGAAGACTGACCGCTGCCTCTGCCATGTTGGAATTTCAAACCCCAAACAGCTGCTGTACGGAGGAGCCAGCACTCCCCGCACTGCGCATGCGCCTAGCCGAGGAGCCAAATTCAAAGCAGGGGCTGCTCGGACGAGGCAGGGGTCAATGGACCGAGGGGATCACACACACACCACGCTCCCCCCCTAAACGCACCCGTGTGTTCAGATGGTAAGTTAACTGTCATCAGCAGAGCTGGCTCTGTTAGTTTTCAGTCTACTGCGTGTTTAAATATGCACTAACTGAACACGTTATTACAAACACCTACCTCATAGTAACAACCACTTACCTTATACATCCACTTTATTTGTGTACAATTATCTGTTGCACAGATTGTAATCCTCTGCCTAGTCATCAGTGGTCATGTGCAGATGTTTTTGTAGAGTGATCTGATATCATAACTGATATCAAATCAAATTCAAATTCAAATTTTATTTGTTGCGTACACATTATACACAGTATGATGGGAAGTGAAGTGCTTATACGACTGCTATAACCTATAATATGCCGATAACCAGTGTAGAAGAGAAATTGTGCATTTTGAAATATAGAGAAATACGGATTAATTTACATCATGTACAAATAATAGAATAAAAATAGAGAGACAACAGGAACAATTACAATTAAATAGTAGTAACTAGCTGTTTTTGCATTTTTATTTATGAGTGGTATGAGCATATATATGTATACAAACACTTATATATACATACTTTGTATTAATAACCTCCCCTCCCTTTTGTATTAATTATCAGAAATTCCCCTCAAACTAAACTATACACTTATTTAATCTGTATTGATTGTCTCAGTGTATAACAGTGTAAGGTATGAATAGCACTACCATACACAGACAAGACAATAAGGATGTATAGAAATATGTGTTTAATTTACAGTGAAGCTGTGTGTGCACATGGCTGCCACTTAAAGGAGACTTGAGGAGAAATTAAATGTTTCTTTACTAAACTAATGAGTAAAATTAGTTCCCTAATGCTTTTCATAGTATTCCACATTTACATCTAATCACAAATTGTCATGCTCTGTCCTGCCTGAACTTGCTCTAACAGTCATGGAGGAAAAATCACAGACAGGTGACACTCCACACATCTCTCTGTCTGTTCCTGCAGAGGATCCTGGTGTTGTGTTCTCCGCCACACCTCTATCAGAGGACAGAGGGGATCGGGTATGTGACTTTAGATACATGCTGTGACGAGCATCACCCATGTTCCCTTGTGCCTCTTCCACGCTATATGCCAGAGCCTTGGAGTGATGCATTGATCCGGCCCTGAGCACTCCCCAGTGAGCTCACTGGCCATTTCCAGCACAGCCTTCAACCCCTGAGAGAATTCTTGCCCACCAGGCACCCACCTCCGCTCAACTCAGCCTCCCTAACAAATGACCACAAGCTTCACTCCAAGGTAATAATTACAGTCCTGGTCCTGCCTCTGTCCGGCTGCTGCAGCAGCCAGACCCTTGTCTCGCCTGCCTTTCCCTGCTGTAGCTAATCTTGATTTAATTGAGTCCCGCCCCAGCTCACTTTTTTGGGGGGCAGAGAGGAGTGTCTATTGTACTGGAACAATGTGGACGTGGTGATCAGAAGAGAAGGTGTAATAGAGGGGGATAGTTGTGAAATGTAATCGACAGCAAACTAGACTGTACAAGAGGGAGCGCAAAGAGGAGGGGTCTGAGAGAGAAGGGAAGAAAAGAGTGAGGAACAGAAAGAACGATAAAGGATGAGAATGACAGAATGAGAGATGCAAAGAAAGAAAAAGAGAGCGAAACAGAGAGGAAGCGGCCAATAAAACAGAGAGAGAGGAAGAGATTTAAATAAAGGAAAAGACAGAGAAAGATGGAACAAGAGAGAACGATGAGAGACAGAGAGAGAAGGAAATGAACGAAAAAATGTGACACGTAAGGAAGAGAGAGATAGAAAGGGATGCTGAAATAGAGAGGGATAGAAAGGGAGGAGGAAATAGAGAGAGAGATAGAAAGAGATGCTGAAATAGAGAGAGAGAGAGAAAGGGAGGAGGAAATAGAGAGAGATAGAAAGAGATGCTGAAATAGAGAGAGAGAGAGAGAGAGAGAGAGAGAGAGAGAGAGAGAGAGAGAGAGAAAGGGAGGAGGAAATAGAGGGAGTGAGAGAAAGAGAGAGAGAGAGAGAGAGAGAGAATGAGGGTTGGAAGGAAAGAGAGAGGGAGAAAGACGAAGAGACTGAAGATATTAAAAAAAAGGGATTAAGAGATGGTAGGAAAGGGAGACTGAGAGGAAATAAAGAAAGAGATAAGAAAGAAAGAAAGGAAAACATCAGAGGAAATAGGCAGAATGTGACCTATAAAGAGGGAAAGGTAAAAGGAAGAGAGCTTAAAAAAAAAGATAGTAAGAGAGATAGAGTGAAGTACATCACAGAGAAAGCAGAAAAATCAAGAACCGGAGAAATAAAGAGGCGCTGGTGGAAATAAAAAGTGGGAGAGAAAAAAGACAGAGAGAATAATTGCAAAGATGGATGGATAGATGGATGGATGGATGGATGGATGGATGGCTGGATGGATGGATGGATGGATGGATGGATGGATGGATGGATGGATGGAT
>JBBIGB010000002.1:14516790-14527573 GCA_037577075.1 Alestopetersius hilgendorfi
GTAGGAGTGGGAGAACTGTGTTGATTCCTACAAGGAAACATTCTTTCACATGAAAAAGGAGCAGAATCACTGAATGCTACTGAACTACAATATTGAAGTTGATGTTTATTGTCATGTACAGTGTACAGAGCGCAATGAAATGCTTACTTGAATAACCTCTTCACAGACAGAACATAAAGACAGGAGACATAAAAGACATGAAAGACAAAGCAGTGCAGCGACAATAACTAATCACGGGTTAAGCTGCATAATATGAAGTGTCAGTGCAGTGTGAATTGTTGTGTGCTACAGTGTTTCACATTGGATGAGGAACAGATTTATTGCACACAGAGAGAGAACACAGTTAATGTGTGTTGAATGGCACTGGGGTAGAAACTGTTCCTGAATCAGTTTGAATTGTCCCGAGTCTCCTGCCAGATGGCAGGAAAATGAAAAGTGGCAGTGCAGGGTGGCTGGGGTCTTTCATGATGTGCTTTTCCGGAGACTGCGCATGCTCTATATGTCCATTATTGCAGGGAGTGGAGTGCCTACGATCCTCTGGGCTGTTTTCACCACCCTCTGCAGAGCCTTCTTGTCCTATGATTCAAAAAAATGTTCTCTGAAATATAGTAATACTGAGTATGTGTGTGTGAGAGCTCATTATACTTTTGTTTATCTATGTCTGTAGGAGGAGATGACGCGGCTGCAGCAGAGTATTGAAAACTTGAAGATAGAGTTTGGTGACGAGGCTGATGATCAGAAGGTCAAAAATCTCTCAATGTTACACACTGTGTTTTTCGGAAAAAAAACAAAACAAAACGCTGATGTAACTGTTGCGACTTGAAGAACTGTTAAAGTAGTGGAATATTGTGATGTATCATTTTATTTCAGGAAATACTAATCTTTTTTATGATGGAAGGTAAAACAATTGTCTGTTGGGTTTTAGGAGAGGAGTCAGCTCATAGATCAGCAGTACAATACAGACCGGGAGAAGCTACAGAAGATTCGTCTGCTGATGGTAAAATTGAAATTAAAGTAGTCTCTCTGTACACTTAGTGAGAGCCTTTTTATTCAGTTTGTGCCCATTGTCCCTGCAGGCTCGGAGGAACCGTGAGATTGCTATCCTGCAGAGGAAGATAGATGAGGTGCCCAGCAGAGCTGAACTCACACAGTATCAGAAACGCTTTATTGAACTGTACAGCCAAGGTGTGTGTGCGCGCACACACATTCATCTCCCAACTTGCACTTAATATTCATTATAACTGGACATAGACGCTTGACACTTAAACTTTGGGCATTTTGTTCCATTCAGTCTCTGCAACACACAAAGAGACCAAACAGTTTTTCACACTCTACAATACTCTGGATGACAAGAAGGTGTATCTGGAGAAGGAGGTACTAAGGGCTGTTGTTTTATTAACAAATAAATTATTTTAACGTTTGTCACAAAACACATTTAACACGTTTTTGTGAGTTTTCTTATGCAGTCTTACACTTTATAGAAATTGTATTGCAAGATTTTAAGTGGTCTATTCAAGTGTTTGTGTTGGATTTGTGTTCAGGTGAATTTGCTGAACTCCATCCATGATAACTTTCAGCAGTAAGTATCAGTGGAACCAATACCAGACTGTTAAGCATTAAGTAGTGATCAGAGTGCAGCAGGCTAGTATTTACGCAGCTGCATGACTGAGCATTCTTACGTTAATGTGTGTGAGTTATGTTAGTTATGTGGTGGAGGTAGCTCAGTGGGTAGGATACTTGCCTCTGGACCAAGAGGTCATGGGTTCGAATCCTGCCTTCAGCACACCGCCACTGGGTCACTGAGCAAGACCCTTAACCCCATGTTGCTCCAGGGAGACTGCCCCCTGTAGTAAGAGAATGGAAGTCGCTTTGGATAAAAGCGTCTGCTAAATGCCGTAAATGTAAATGTTAACATGGAGTCTAGGTTCTGAGAGAATAGGTGGCCTGGTGTAAATGGTTTAAATAGAGTAGGAAGCTCAGGCCAGATGTCTTATACTTCTGTAAAAATAGAGCATACCTGCTTTGAACAAGTTAGGCTTACTACAGAAGGTAGAATTGTGGTCAATGTGGTTACTTTGTACATATTCAGGGCCATGGCATCATCAGGAGCTAAAGAGCAGTTCCTCAGGCAGATGGAACAGATAGTGGAAGGGATCAAACAGAATCGAATAAAGGTAAACACAATCAAACAGGTGGATATAAAAATGTCAATACACTGCTTGGCCAAAGCTGTTCTAAATTTAGTGAACATTATCATGTCAATGTTTAACATGGTTTTAACTGACTATGTCTAGATGGAGAAGAAAAAGCAGGAGAATAAGATGAGAAGAGACCAGTTGAATGATGATTATCTGGAATTACTGGACAAGCAGAGACTTTACTTCAAAACCGTTAAGGACTTTAAAGAGGTGAGTGTCTGTGGTTGTGTTAACCATTTCTCTGTAGAAGGTGGTTTCATTTAGTTTAACTCTAGCTCAATGCATGTACTCTATAATTTATAATCCATCTAATTTCTTTTCTAAATCTGTCCCATAGGAGTGCCGTAAGAATGAGATGCTGCTGTCTAAGCTGAGGGCAAAAGGGGCATCCTAATGGTCCCTCTCACTTTTCCAGAACCTGTGGGTCTGCAGGTTCTTTCCAGACTCATATTCCAATGTGACTTGGGGTCCTGAACTTAAATATGCACTTGTCCCCTGAAGGCTGTGGATTGCAACTTGTGCTCCACATGCATATTGCCTATGTGTGGCCTATTGAAGTTCATAATTGTCAGAATAAAACCATGTGTTTTTGACATAATGACAGATAAATGGGGGCGGGGAAGCTCTTGGGATAAACATTACCTGAACTTACAATTAAAATGTTTTTCCTTCTCCTGTAAAATTATGGTTCTGAAGGTTTTTTTTTCTGACAAAGCATTTATTATAACCCTTATTAGAATGGCCAAAGTTGGGATTTAAGATCTTTTGTGTGCCTCCCCAGCAGATCTGTGCTTTTTGGACTCCTGTAGTGCCAAGCATACTTAAACATGTACATTAACATGTTCGTGTGAACCATGCTTGTAAGTGCTGCCATGAAATAAATGACCTGCATTTTCACATGTCTTGCAATACATCTCAGTATTCAGCCTATATACTACAAATACAGGACCACAGTTAGGAGTTGTTACTAGATAGTGCCCCAATGTTTTATAAAGTAATCTGAAGACTTTCTAAGGGTTGAATATAGCAGTTTAATAATAGCAGTTAGTTCAGAAGTACAAAGAGGTCAGGAAAAAAACAATGTACAATTTAAATGCCCTCCATATGAAGTGATAACATTTATAAGATTCTCCAAAACATGAAATGGGAACAGTCAAAAGTTCAGTCTTCTAATAGCTGAATTTTTCAGGTTACAGCCTGATTTACCACATTATGGAAGCTGGACTTTTCCCATGGATCCTGATATAAACAAAGCAAAAAGCTTCCAAGTAGAAAAAGAATCCTTAAACATTGCAGTATCAGCGGGAAAACTGTCTGCGGTCTCCTTTGCCCTTGTTGACATGCTTGAAGATCTTGGCTTTCTGTACATGTTTCGATTTCTGATAGCCGAAGCCTCCACCTCCTCCCCTCTTCTGTAGCTTCACACCTTTACTGCCGTGCACATCTAAAAAGACGCAGGTTAAGGAACACCACACAGGAGCCACTTCAAAATCAAATGTATCCTCAGGTTCCTCTTGCCCTCCTTTTGCCTTTTTAGTTCTGCAGTTAAGCTACAAGTTCGCCATCTAGAATGATTTTGGGTGATTTGACATCAGTTACTTGCTAGATCCATCAACCTCATAGGTCCACTGCAAACTAAGACGGCACACTTCAGACACCAGACTGTGGCATTTGACTTTGTTTACATGCCTTTAACCTGTCATTTTACACTGCTACATGCTGCCACTTAATTTAGAAATACTGGATCATGCCAAATTCAAAGGTGTGTGGGGGGAGCTTACACCCAAACTTTGTTTTAATTTGTTACAGTGATTATCTTGAGGAATGTAGTTACGCATCAGCAATCAAAGTATATTAAAAGGAGTAATGAAGAATTAGCAGATTTTTGCAATTTACTATCTTGATTTTAACCCAAAATGTGGCATAATTAGGTACAAAAGTACATTACAGCAAATTTGCTCCTATGTTAGATTTTAAATAGACAACTGATTTTTTAAAAATTATTTTCAGTACAGCCTAATAAAATGCACTATATATATATATATATATAAATAAAACAAACAGAACGAAAGACAGCTCCAACAAAAAAAAAATGTTAAAAGGATACTGAGGTCAACATAGGGTGGAACTTTGAAGCCAAAGGACAGAGCCACCATGGGAAGATTCAGCGTCTGGACATTGTAGATCTGTTTGAGGGAGTGAGAATCGTATGCTCTCACGTATGACTTGTATGCTTCCTGAGCAGACTTGTGCAGGTAGTAATTCTTCTCAATAAGCTTCTCCAGCTGAGGTGCACAACAGAACAGATGATTAGGCTTGTTATTCATTTTTAGTTACTACATGCATGCATGGGACAGCAGTGAGGCTTTTTGTAAAAAAATAAATAAATAAATAAAACAACAACATGGCTGGAGCCTCTCACCTGTGACTGAATATCAGAGATCTTACTCCAGGAAAACTCAAACTCACTTAATGGAACCTAAAAAAAAGTCAGTGTAGAACGGTTTGAAAGGAATCTATATGGATGTGTTTGGTTCTAATGTTACATTAGTAAGTGTTTAAAGCAGAACAGTAGATTAGTTTCAAAGGGATCAGTGATACCTTGGCCTGTTTGAGGAAACGCAGGAAGCCAAGCTCTTCTGGTCTGAGGATAAGGAGCGCATGGCCTCTGCCATCGATACCTCTAGCAGTTCTGCCCACGCGGTGGATGTATTCCTAAAATAACAGCAAAGACCAATTACCTCAAGTAAAATATTCATATAAACAAACTGGTTTATAAGTGAGATCTTAAAACAGGACAGCCAGAGCAAGTTAATGGTCAGTTACTACCTTTGGGTCATCAGGTGGGTCATACTGGACAATCCAGTCCACTTCAGGGATGTCGAGCCCTCTGGCAGCGACATCTGTGCAGAGCAGGATGCCAGAGTCTGCATTACAGAACTGGAAGAATGTTGTGGTTCTCTTTGTCTGCTTCTGTTTGCCCTGAAAAGCCGAAAATGGACACATGTCTAGATAATTCCCATTACATATCTACAGTGATGTTGGTTCACATGGCTTTTATGTCAGATTCACAGAGCACAGAAACACAGCAAAGCATATAACTGAGTAATAACAGCTTTACATGGTTAATATATTAAATTTAAACTGTAAACTTCGAGTAAAAATGTGTAATAAGGCTGCTAAATATGCAACATACCATGTAATAGAGTTGTATATGTTTGTATTTGTGTGAGTGACAGAGAGATAGAGGATCACTTACATGGATGGCCATGACAGGTAAGTCGATGTAATTGAGCAACTCATAGTGAAACTTCACTGACATACAGGAGGAGAAAAACACCATCAACTTCTTCTTACGGTTCTTCTTTAGAAACGTGAAGAGCAGTAGAAAGCGCTTCTCAGATGGGCACACCACATAACCCTGAATCAAAACACAAACACGGTTCACCATACACTCCTAAAACAAGCCATTCACTAAAAACCAAAGGCTGAAAACAAAGCCAATTTCTACACAAAGCACATTTCTGCTGATCTTGTGTGGCGCACCTGTTCCAGTCCATCCACGGTGGCAATGTCTTTATTGTCATCTACTCCCACATACAGTGGCTCTTTTTTCAGAGAGATCCGTGCCAGATCCTCTACCTTCCTGGTCTGTGTAGCTGAGAATAACATTGTCTGCCTCTTTTCTGGAATGACAATAGTATCACTATCAATGAATTGTAAAGCATCAAAGTAAAAACAGTTAAGCATTTGGTGTACTGGGAATTAGGGCTGAAGTCAATGTTGTGAAGCAGTGTTTTAAATGTAGAAATAAGGACTATTATCCATACCCTAAATATCACATATATATATCTGTAGGGTTTCAAATGATTTCAAAGGGTTTTTCAGTGCACATGAGTACATTACAAACAGTTTAGTACTTTAATTACCCAGAATTACCCAAACATTCTGCTCTTCTGAAGTACAATAAAAATATAATATTTGAGCAATTATCTTATGCTAAAATACATTACTGTAAGACCTCTTACTTGGCAACAGTTTGATGATCTGTTTAAGTTCTTCTTCAAAGCCGACCTCCAGAATCCTGTCCGCTTCATCAATAATCAGACACTGCAGGTTCTTATACATAAAACCAGGTGTGTTCTGTCCAGACAAAAGAACACACAGACTACTTAATACCAGTCCTGGAGGATCACTGCAAAGTTTAAGCATTAGCCATATGTTAAAAATGTTAGACTATTTACACTGACCAGACAGACAATATTGTGTCATGCGAAGCAATATTTGACACTATTTTAAAGTTATGTGTACTGTGATATGTGACATGCAGTCTTTTAATGTGTGCTCTAACCTGCAGGTGGTCAAGCAGCCTCCCAGGTGTGGCCACCAGGATGTTGACCCCATTACCAAGTTTCTGTGCTTCAGCCGAGCGGTTACTGCCACCCATAATAAGACCATATGTGTGTACATGATGCGTCATGAGCTCCTTCAGCACTCCGTATGTTTGCATGGCCAGCTCGCGTGTCGGGGACAGAATCACTACTCCAGTACCTGCCAGTGAAAGAAGGAATTTCAGGAAGGACAGAGTAGAAACTTGCCGACCTAATTCTCAGATTATTATAATGAAGTAGACTTGCAGTCGAGACCGCTTTAACCAAGACCAAGACCAGAGGGTATCGAGACAGAGACAAGACCAGAACCAAGACTAAAACAGACCGAGTCAAGACAAAGTCGAGGCCTAACATGATGGGTTCTGACCAACAGTTATCTGACAAAACAGCCAACACCTCCAACCACTGTAACTGAATTCAATTATACTTAATTTGTAGATGAAATTGTAACATCAAATTGAAGATACACAATTATGCATATACTGAAATAGATTAAGCCTGTTAAATCAACACAATGTGATATGAGATTTATTTAAAAGTTATTTAAAAGTCAATGGTCACATTTATTTAGTCAAACACCCTTTTGTGTAAAATACTGTAATCAAACAATATAAAGACGTGCACACGTCACATGAATCAAATGAAAATTACAAATACTACATACCAATATAAACCGCATTGTGCATTATTAAGAATGCACAAGTGCTTAAAAGATTCTGACATCTTGATGTCTGCAGTGGCATGTGATGTCCAGTATGGCAAGAAAAATTGAACACAGACTTTATGGACAAATAACAGACTGATAATCTAACACAGTTAGATGAAATACTTAAATAGAGAGAGAGAGCATCACTACTGGATCTAAAGTTTAACAAGTGCTACACTTGCTTATTTTGTTTGGATGAGCAACGTCTGTAAACTCCTAATACTTATTGGAAAGGGGCAGGCTCCCACCACTAGGTGGCGCACCACAAACACTCCATGCTACGTCAGCCAGTATTCACGTATGGTGAGGCACTTGATGCAGCTTGCCTATGCGAATGTCTGAAACTAACGTGCCCTGTTTGTGTAGCTGCAGTCGTAGAATGGGAATTAAAATGAACAAAAACTTGAGCATTCATTTATTCAAGGGTGCTACACACGGATACTCTTGGTTTAAAATCTCCCAACCACTAAGTCGATCTGAGACAGCAAGACCAAGACCAAAGATGGTAGAAACCGTTACAATACCAAGACCACATTAAAGTGGTCAATTCACTTCCTTGGACAACTTGAGCTGACTCCAGTCCTACAACATTACGTGGGCACTTACCGTTTCTCGGCATGAACTTGAGTTTGTAGATGAGCTCTATGGAAGGAATTAGGAAGGCTAAAGTTTTCCCACTGCCTGTTTTGGCAGCTGCCAGAACATCTCTGTAGAAAGGTAAACAAGATCTGTAATTAATGATTGATTCTTATTTTTTCCACCAAAATGCTTTTCTACCAAGGAGTGCATCAATGGCAAAACTAGATGCAGTGTAATAGTGTAATAAAAAAAAAAAAAAATAATAATAATAATAATAATAATAATAAACAATAATAAAAAAAAATTATTTCAGAAAGCATTAGTTGCACTGCAGTGCCACTGTCGTACCTCCCCTCCAGTAGAGGTCGTATGGTTTTGTGCTGGATCTCAGTCATGGACTCAAAACCCATCTCCTTAACACCTTTCAATGTATTCTCACTCACAAGCTCCACTAATGATGCAAATGAACGGTCCTCAAAAGCCCCTGAGAGAAACAGAGATGTAATTAAAATCCATTAAAACACACCACACCATGTATACGATACACACAAACATGCCAATGACACACAAAGATGATTAGATGTCATTGTTGTACATGGGCTGGTAACAATTTAAAGATAAAATAATCCCGACCATTAACTTTTCAATACACTCCTGCTCACCAGTTAAACCAGATGGAAGTGTTGGTCCATTATCATCCTCCTCCTCTTCATCATCACCATCTTTTTCATCACCCTTCTCTTTATCCTCTGAATCATCACACGTCTCCTGCCTCTCCTCACTCTCCTTCTCGTCTCCTGCCTCAGTGGGCTCCTTCATCTCATCTACATCAACCTCACCTTCATCCCTTTTGGTCTTTTTCAGATCTAAAAAAGAACATTATCAAGCATTAAGAAGTAATATTAGATTTTTTCAAATATTCATTTCAAAAAGTGTTTTTATACAGTAAACAAAAATATTAGTGTTTTCTCAGCTGTATAATGGTTTACAGGACTCCACTTAAGAGATTTTTTGTGTGGTGTGAAACACCCAAACAAGCTGTAATGAGAGTTAAAGCTTCCTGCATGTTCATGGCAATATATAATTTTTAATGCATTGTATTGCTAAAGAAAAATATAATTTACTAATTTTGCAACAAATAATATAAATTCATCTACATTTTCATATAAAATATAACTGTATACTAAAGGGAGGTTTGAAAGTAACCAATCCAAAAGCGTTATTTATTTCTCCAGAATTCCCGACACAGAAGATTTTCCGGAGTGGAGTGTTCGTGCTCTTCGTTTTATTGTTTAAATAAAAAAAGTGTTTTGACAGCATATTAGGGGGTATATTTGGGGTTTACACTATAAAAATAGGCTTTTTAAAGGTTTTTTTTTACACATCACAAATTCAGCATTTGTCACTATTGGCGGGTGCTCTTGGAATGTAACACTGCAAATGTCTGGGGTTTACTCTACCTACCTCACAATATCATCAAAATTTACTTGACTTTTGTGGGATCCTTAGTTTGCCCTTTTCTGTTATATTATGGACTTTTAGGTTTCCTCCATCAACATGCATATGATGCAGGAATGCACAATGCATGTAGGGGTTGAGGTCTCAATAGCCCCACAGTTAGTAGTGTGCTGTGGGCCTGTGACTGAGGAACAGCATACTCAACTGTATTTGCATTAGCTTTGATTATGCTAATATATTTTACCAACTATATTTTATATTCCTAAACTTCCAGTTCACTCCTGTTAATTACCATAAATCCTCGTTAATTTCCATGGAAAGTTTCCAACTTAGAAAATTCCTGGAATTTTGTAACCCAAGCTGTAATACATTTAATAACCTCTATTCATACCTTTCATTTAAATAGGCTGTTTTTCCCTGTGCCTTCAAGACTGACAAATGACTTCGCACTCTATTATGCTTTATTAAAAAGCAGTCTTTTCAACTGTAGTATAAACAGGCAGAGCTAAACCACTGTAGGTTGAACAGGTGGACATACGTAAATAAGCTATTAATGGCAAGTTTAACTAACTATATTTACATAGTACATCAAACTCTTATTAATAAAAAACACAAGGGAGTTTTTTTTAAATAGTATAAGCCCTTTAAGATGTGCCATCAAAATAGTACCTGTCTCAGTGGGATCTCCTGTTTCAGCCAGTTTCCTTTTCTTCTTTTTCTTCTTTTTGTTGCTGTTCTCTGCGACTGCATCCTCCTCATTAGACAAACTCTTCTGACCCTTTGGAAGCTTGTCCTGCTGTGTGTTGGGAACTGGGGCCTCTTCATCTGCCTTGGCACTGCACTCCTCACTGATTATTTTGGATTCTATCAGACAACAAACAAAACTAGACTAAGTATTGTTGACAATAATGTTTAGTCACCTATAAATATTGATCTTTAACTTGAATAAAGATTACCTACATTATGACTACTCATGTCTTTTGTCCTTTATTACTAAATGCTAAATCTAAGATCTTCTCAGGCATATTCTCTGAGGTGTAATCATATACAAGATAAACACAGAATGGTGTCTACATCAATAAGGACGATTTAAAGTGAAAGCAATTAAAGTTTAGGGAACAGCATAGGGAACATCTTAAAGAAGTTGAGTTCACTAATCAGAAAAGGTACATAACATTTCTGAATCAGGAAACTTTAGCTATCCCAGAGAAAATTGTGTGTTATGAGTGCAAAGACACACAGGGACACTGTGACAAGAGAAATAAAAAAATAAAGTCTAAATTAACCTAAATAAAAATCTGGAAAAACTAAACATGAAAATATACTGCGCTACACAAATTCTAAGTATAAATTCTATAGCTATGTAACTTATAATTAAGTGAATTTCTAATGACACAAATGGTAGTTAGGAATATGTTACAGTACGTAGTATATAGGTCATACTGACATAA
>JBBIGB010000002.1:14663054-14677372 GCA_037577075.1 Alestopetersius hilgendorfi
CATGAACAAATGCATTATAATATACACGCATTCATACACAGGCGTGTTAGTTATTTGTTGCGTATGGCATTAAAAATTTAAAAAAAGGCATTAAATAAGATTTGAAAATCCTGCAGAAACCCTGTATAGGCCACTATGAAAACTACGAATGCCTGGAGGCGATGAAAACATATTTTTGAAAGGATGTGTGTTGGATATGTCAAGGCAGATCAACGGTGTTTGCTTCACCTTAGAGCAATTTGAAATACAAAAGTGCAAAATTAAGTCTGGCATGTCACACAAGGTTTGTTCTCCTATCCTGTTCAGGTGGGGACCATTCGCTACATGGCCCCAGAGGTGCTGGAGGGGGCGGTGAACCTGCGGGACTGTGAGTCTGCTCTGAAGCAGGTGGATATGTACGCCGTTGGCTTGATCTACTGGGAAAGCTTCATGCGCTGTACAGACCTTTTCCCCGGTGAGAAATAGACTGTGTACACATGTCTATGGCCTGATAGAAATCTGCTGGCTAAGCAGAACGATTGCTGCGTGCTGTGTGACCCAGTTTTGTTGCTCTAGTAGAGCTTTTGGATACTTTCAATTCCTTTTCTCCTTTACCTAGTAAGGAGCTGTACCCTACCCTACTTTCTCATATACCTTTATATCATTGTCTAGCATTTAGTTTGTTGGTAAATTTCACTAATCCATGGTGACAGTTCAACTAATTGAGTTTGTATTTGTGTATAATGTGTTTGTAATTAAACGTGTTTGTTTGCAGGGGAGACAGTACCAGAGTACCAGATGGCTTTCCAGGCAGAGGCAGGGAACCACCCATCCTTCGAGGACATGCAGGTGCTGGTGTCCCGAGAGAAACAGCGACCAAAGTTCCCAGAGGCTTGGAAGGAGAACAGCCTGGTGAGGGGGACATATGTGCTCACGTTCTGCTTCGGTTACAGGGATGGGCAGCCTAATTTCTGCTGTCCTGCTGTGTTGCAGGTGTTCGCAGCAATTCTATTCGTGAATTGATTACTAATTGAGTTCTTTCATCGGTACAGTTCAAAATGCTCACAGCTGAGCATTCGGAATCTGAGGCATGGGTTGCAATTAACCACAGAGGACTAATAGGAGTATTCTGTCTCTTAGCATGAATTTTATATATAGAGGGTTTGCATGTGTTAATTTAATGGTAAGGGAACCGGTTGGCTATGAGATGTTTGGGTGATTTAGCCGCTCTGTTTCAACTCTCTCTCATGCTCTCTCTTAGGCGGTGCGATCTCTGAAGGAGACGATGGAGGACTGCTGGGATCAGGATGCAGAGGCTCGTCTGACAGCTCAGTGTGCAGAGGAGCGAATGGCAGAACTACTCCTTATCTGGGATAGGAACAAATCTGTCAGCCCTACAGTAAACCCTATGAGCACAGCACTTCAGAATGAGAGGTCTGCTGACAAACGCATTCTCAGTGATTAGAGCGTTCTGTTTTACCACACCCAGACACCGCAAAACCTTAAACAGGTTTAGTCAGTTTAAGCTGTATGACTATTGAGACGGATGTCTGTATAATTATTGACCTTTTCAGACTTTTTCTTTACCTTATACTTTTATTACTGATATATTTATTCATATATATGTGTGTGTATTTGTATGTCGTTGGGAGATATATACAGATATATATGTATATTTGTGTAATTGAATTTAATTGAATTTACTATCTTAAACCGACAATGTTGAATTATGTACTGAACCAAATGCTTGGGCATTATATATCTTCTCTCTGTTTTAACTGGAGACTTCTTGTCCCTTTATAGGAATCTGACACACAGTCGCAGGGTTCCAAAGATGGGGCCTTATCCTGACTACTCCTCCTCTTCTTACATTGAGGACCACGAGGGCATGGTAAAGAATCTTCCTGGAGATGTTTCCACCTCAGGCACATCCTCTGTAAGCGGCATGGGCGTGAGTGGCATCAGCACAGGCACAGGGGGCGCTGGGGAAAAGAACAGGAACTCGATAAACTATGAGAGGCAACAGGCCCAAGCCCAGGCCCGGCTCCCCAGTCCAGAGACCAGTGGGGCCAGTCTCTCCACAACCACCACCACAACAGGCCTCACTCCCAGCACAGTGATGACCACCATCTCTGAGCTAGGCCACTCTGAGGAGGCCAGTGTGGGAGGCAGCGTCCCTGTGTGCCTGCAGCTGACCGAGGAAGACCTGGAGACCACTAAGCTGGACCCTAAGGAGGTGGATAAGAACCTAAAAGAGAGCTCTGATGAAAATCTAATGGAGCATTCGCAGAAACAGTTCAGTGCTCCTGATCCGCTCAGCTCAGGCAGCTCCAGCCTACTTTACCCCTTCATAAAACTGGCTGCAGAGGTCACTGGAGGAGCTGGAGGTGGGACACAGGCAGAGTTTGGAGCGGGTAGCAGTGGAATGGGCGACGCCCCGCCAACGATGTTCCCTCTTCCTAAGCAGCAAAACCTGCCTAAGCGCCCCACCAGCCTGCCCCTTAACACCAAAAACCCCAGTAAGGAGTCCTCTTCCTCATCTCGACTGAAGTTCGGCAAGCACAAGTCCAACCTAAAGCAGGTGGAGACCGGAGTGGCCAAGATGAACACAGTGGCGGCCATGGAGCCTCACCTGGTCACCCTTACCAACAACGGCCCCGCGGTGAGAAGTGGAGTCGGGGTGGTAGTGGTCAACGGCTATGTTAACGGCTCCTCTGGCCCTTTCGGGACCACAAACCCAGCTGGCCCTCAGGGTGAGGGAGGGGCCCCGCTTCTCCAGAGCCAGCTTAGTGGAGAGGACAGCCGCCTCAACATCAACATTAACTCCAGCCCCGATGAGCACGAACCACTGCTGAGGAGAGAGCAGCCTGCTGCTCGTGACCACACAGGCCGCACCAACTCCAACAACAACAACAGCAACATTCGCACTGCTGCTCCTACTGCCCCTGCTGCCCTTGCTGCCCCTGCTGCTCTTGTTACTGCTGCTCTACCTTCAGAGACCCCAAACCAGTCCTCAGTGCCACAGGTAAAGGAGGAAGCTCCTTTGAGACAGCCCAAGCCCAGGAGACCTGAGCGACCGAACTCACTGGACCTGTCCTCCACCTCGCAGGACTCCTCTCTGTCCGGTAAGATCCTTAACCTCGCTCCTGCTTTCCTGTGATTTCAGACTTTTAGAAGTGGTCACAATAAAATGCACCTAACTATACACCATGCATATTATTTCTGTATGCTGTCTTCCATGAAACTGATACAAATGAAAGGTTTATGATAAAGACACTTGTTTTGTGCTTATTTTGTGCTTCTGTAAATCTGAGTGTATATCTGTATTCTCTGTAGAACTGTCTCAGTGCTTTATCTATAAACGTGGTTAAAATGAATATTCAAATTTAATACATTTATAATTCCTAAATTAGTACGTTATTTGCAGACACTGAACATGAAACAAGGACACCTGTTCCTTTCATTCTGCTTGATCACAGCTATTCTGTCTGGATGAAAACATGATCTAAAATAGTGTTTGCCTAAGGACATCTAGAACCATTTAGAACATGTCTGCTCTTTTAAAAAAGGGTTTATTAAAGTCGCCATTGGCCCTCCTGCTCAGCGGATGAGCAGGTCTTGTAGATCCTCGCTGCTTTGCAGCTCAAATGAAGAAAGATATGTTTGTAATTTTTGTATTAGAGAAACATTTGGATCTTCATTTCTCTTCCTCTCTCTCATCCATCTTTGTCTCCTCCTTTTATCCTCATTTTGGCTCGCTCTCTCCTTCGTTGTGCTTTCCTCTCTTCTCGCTTTTCTGTCTCTCGCCCTTGTGCATTTGTGTGGCTGATAATGGTCTCTGAGCGTTCCCCTATGGCTGAGTCATTCTCGGGCCTTTATCTGTGTGGAGACAGGCTCAGGCGCACCCAGGCTATTCCAGTCCCCTGGAGCAGGGCGGAGAGCCTGGAGTGCATGTCAGCATCTCCACAAACAAAAACTTCTCCAAATGGGCGGCAGACTGTGTGTTTGTGTGCTGTGTCTTGCTCTCTCCTGCCAGTTAACACTACCACTTCACGCAGCGAGAGCGAGACAGGACGGCCCTCTGTCCTTTCCCTCGATTGCTTTGAGTGCTTGCTCGCGGAAAGGGAAGGAAATTCCTCCGAGCTGATAATGATCCGCAAAACGTTCCGCCTCAGTTGGAGACAGTGATAAAGGATCATGCATGTAAGGAGACGGGAGTGCCATGATGGGCCGCCTTTGGCTGTGGAATGAAAACAGCACAAATGAGAACATGACACGCCACACTGGACGGCGGTATCATGTGCTGAAGAACAGTGAGCGCTAGTGATTCAGGCCGGTGCAGATTTTTGTCGGGAAAGGTCACACAGAAGTCCCGGACTGTTGTAATGCTACTGTACCGGTGCTCAGAAGAGAGTAAACTTTGTTTATTTAGTTGAGCTGTTTAGACTCACAGCGAACTGCATGCTTTTAGTTTTTGAAGTGCTGTAATCCTGTACAGTCATGTAGCATTTCCCCAGTACTGTTATCAGAATAGTAACACTATTCAAGTACGTGTGCAAGAAATTGGTCTTGAAACTGGTGCATGCTGTGAATGTAATAAAATCAGAGATGTCAACACGTATGTACCTGAAAAATATCCCTATATCCCTATACATGTACCTGAAAAATATACCTAAACAGTAATAAATGTAGTCCTGATAGATGTCTAGTGTCTAGATTACCATTGCTGAGAAGATCAATATGTATATAGAGTTACTCATAGGGGTGGGCAAAAATCTATGATATGTATTTTTATATTTTATTTTTATATGTACACTGTTTAGGTCAGAATGGATAAAATAAGAACCAGTGGTTTAATTGTTTAAGAATATATACTATCTGTGCATTTACTCAGTGCAACCAGTGCAAACATGGCGAAACAATATTCTGTCAGTGCTATCAGCACACGTAAAAAACATATTGTGCCACAGTTTATCAAAGTAAATATAGTGTTGCCCAGCCTTATTATAATTCTAGTGGCACAAATTAATGCAGAGTAGCCCACATTGATTGTGTTTTGCCCTTTTAGTGTACAGTAAACATGTGCTCAGTTATTTGTTTTAAATATCTGTTAAATATCTAAAAATAATTAGTGTATACAAAAATACAGAATACTATTGTGGACAATACAAAATGCATAAAAATTACAAACAAATAACACAAATACAGCTAGCTCAAGTTGGATAGGATTTTAATGTGTGCAAAGGAGAAAACATCAAACGTTTGAAGGGGCTTTCAGACCGAACGCGGCACGCGCTGCGCTTTGCTCTGAAACCCATTGTTTTCTACGGCTTGCGCAGCGCTCAACTCCGCGGTCAAAGGCTAAGGTGCGAATACGCAAATATCAGTTAAGTCCTTGTAGTCACTTTCTGCTGAATAATATGCGTTTTTCAACCAGGAAGGCATCATTTATCAGAATCCTCATAACTTAGCCGTGGACATGGTTAACAGTTGGTAGTTCATATAAAAAAGTGTAGTCCATATAAAGAAGTGTAATCCATATAGAAAAGTCTAGTCCATATAAAAAAGTCTAGTCCATATAGAAAAGTCTAGTCCATATAAAAAAGTCTAGTCCATATAGAAAAGTCTAGTCCATATAAAAAGGTCTAGTCCATATAAAAAAGTCTAGTCCATATAAAAAATCTAGTCCATATAAAAAAATCTAGTCCATATAGAAAAGTCTAGTCCATATAGAAAAGTCTAGTCCATATAGAAAAGCAGTGGTCTCTTAAAACCGCTGATTGCAGTCACTTCTGTTGTTTTGTGTAACCACTCGTCTGGTTATGATTTTGTTGTATGTAATATCTGTGTATCCTCTGTGTATATTCTGATATCTGTGATAGTCCATACTGTTGAGTTAAGACACTTTAAAGACACTTTATGTTCTGCATTTGAATATTATTGGGAACTAAATGATGCAGTTTGTTGTTTATACAAAAACCTGCTCACTCACTTTCTTCTCTGTCTGGGCTCCCCTTCAGGTGAGGCTTCGTCTCAGGAGGGGAAAGCTGGATCGGGTGAGAAGATAAAGAGGCGAGTGAAGACACCTTACTCCTTGAAGCGATGGCGCCCCTCTACATGGGTTATCTCCACCGATACACTGGATGGAGAGGTGAACAACAACGGGGCGGCGGGGCGGCAAGGAGCGGCGGGTGCCACCCGGTCCAAATCCAGCACTGCTGTGTTCCTGGTGGGAGGAGGAGGAACTGCCACTGCCACCCTCTCCTCTGACCCACCTGGCATGACCTGCCTGTGAACTACTGACCGTTGAACCCTTCCGAGAAAGGGCCAAGATCAGCTTGTTGATACCGGAGGGTTTGGCAGCATGCTATTCGTTTCCCAAGATCCTGTTTGAAATCCAGTGAGAGAAAGTGTGAGGGAGAGAGAAAAAGAGAGAGGGAACAGTTCGTGGAACTCAGACTCTCATAATTTGCAAGCACTTAACATCGTAGTATGGAACTTCTCCCACTCTCTTTGACGAAATCGCTTTAAACCGTACCCAGCTATGCAGCAACATCGGCTTAAAATGCTTCCATTATTTTTGTTGTTCCATTTTAAATCAAAGTATGATTGTATGTTTGGTCGTTCGATAATTACTTTCTTTTATCCGTTGCACTTTTTTTTATAAATCTTAATCACGCGGTTAAATGTGTTTCTCTGACCATGTTCAGGCTGGTCTTAAAACTGAAAAAAAAAAAAAAAAAAGGAAATGACAATGTGTTGATTAACAATCAGGCCGCTCTTATGGACACGAATGAAATCTAGTCCATATAAAAACGTTGCTAGAAAAGCAGTGGTCTCTAAGACACGGTTGGCTGCAGTCGCATCTGTTAGTCGTTTTTTCTGTGTAGAACATTCATACGTTACGTTTTTGTTGTACGTTATATCTGTGTATCCCCCGTTTTTGTATTACATTTTGAAATGTGCAATAGGCTTTAGCTTTGAGGTGCTCTTTAAGACTTTTAATTATGTTCTGTATTTTTTTTTTTTCATTCTTTTTTAATATTATTGGTAACTAAATGGTGCACTTACCAGCAGCTTTGTTGTTTATACAAGCACCCCAGTTTGCATTTAGGCAACATCTTGTGGATGACAATCCCGTACCTTCTTCTCAATCCCATCAAACCTTTGAAGGAGGAGAAGCAAACAATCAGCAGAAGATTATGGGGTCCTTATTTGTTTTCTGTTCTAACCGTTTCGTTAAGTGTTGGAAGCGCACACAAGACAGTTGTAAGCTTGCAAGCCTGAAGGACAGAGAGGTTTCGATTCTGTTACAGTCTAAATTCATTGATCTTTGGAAAATGTTCTCTCAGCAGACAAAAAAAGTATATAGTTCCTACTTGTTCACATGCTCCATCTCTCTGTGTGGAGTGTCTGTGCCTGTGTAGGGCGCGAGTGTGTGTCTACAGTAGCTAATGCATTGTTCTCTGTGTCTGCATAAAGGGTTTGAGTGCCTGAGCAGTTGCGTGTTGTACTCGGCTCTCCGGAGCTCAGGTATGTAAGAGAGCAGACGAGTCGAATGGCTAAGCTCAAGTGTTGCTCTCTGCATTACACTGTCACAACTGGCACCATCAGCGCCGCATACCTACTTCAAAATGTCATTTATATGTAACGTTACACTACATAGACCTGGAAGTAAATGTATACATTATTGTGCATATTACAGCTACTTCAGTTCTTTATTTTTCTTTAAACCTCTCTGATTAAACCGTAATCGATGACTGTCTTGTAAACGAGGAGCTGTAATTGTGCTCATACGCATCAGACTTTGGAGTACGAGTGCTGAGCTGTAGCGCTTACCTTTCATTTCCTTATGAGTACAATCATAAACGTGAAGCTGACTCTTAGTCTCTTACGCGCGTCCTGAGGTCTCTTAGCTGTTACTCCACATTTTTGCTGTCTTGATTTTCCTTTCTTCTTTTCTGTAGTGCCATGGGCCAAACCTCAAACCTGTATGTCCAGATCATGTCTGAAGCAATGCTGTTTTGTTTTTATTATTATTATTCTAATGAAATCAGTCTGTGAGATGTTTTATAACCGTGTAAAACTGTCATACTTGTTTTGTTTTTTATTTTATTTTACTCTGTAATGTCCCTTTTTATGTTTATTGGCAGTTTAAGGCTTTCTAGGTGTCATCAATCATTGTGTTGGTTTCCCTCATCATGATGTAACTCAGTCCTTCGCTGATGTGTAACAGCGGTTTGAAGAAAAGTTGCCTGTAAAACCAGCCGAAATTGATCAGTGCCACTAGAACCCTAATCGAACATGAGCGTATTTTAATTGTCGAATTGTTTTAATCATCCTCATTCTAAACGGACTGTTGTTAGAGGGCAGTTGATGCGTCTACAGGCTAAATTTCTTCCCATGCCACAATTACTGCCTTTGGAGTTGGATGCGTTCTGCAGATGCTCCGAAAGCTGCAGAGCTGCTGTGCGCTCCAGACACCAGCCTTTCAAATAGCTACAGTTTTCCATGACGGGGAAACTGATACTGCAAGGCAAGGTTTTCCCTCATTTAAAAAGCACCATTAATTATAGTTATGCTCCAAGTAACGAGGAAACATTATGCCACTCGTCAGATGCAGACCAGGCCTTCCATTCGGGGAAACAACACTCAGACGACTGAAGTCGAGAAGTTGGTCGCGTTTTTCTTGTATCTAAATTGATGTGGATTTTTTTTTATGTGTGTAAGATACTCTCACTGATGGTGTAAATATGACTGTATAGAGTGCAGCTGTCTGCGCGTATACAGAAGGCTCAACTGTTGCTGTGGGACCAAGAACAATGCTACAACACTGTGATATTTATCTCGAGATAAAATAGCACAGTAATGCAAGCCCGAGGGGAATTACACGTTCTAATCTCTAGAGGTCAATGATGATCACCCTGTATGATGCTCTGTTGAAGATTCCCAGTGTTCCCATCTCTCCTTGTTTAAAAATTGAGAAATTTCCAATCGTGTTTTGGGCCGCAGTGTGAAAGAAAGAAGAATATCTGAGAATATATATGGTGCAGAGGTGAAGTCTGTTCAGTGAAGCTACATGCCGGCCTGTCCAGCTCTACTCCTGCAGCAAAACTGACTAGACTGAAACTACGGGCAGCTGCTCTGGACTCGGATTAAAGCGCTTTTGTTGGATTTTTAAAAGAAAAAATCACAATTGCCAAATTGTATCAGTCCATGACTACGCTAAATCTGTGTGTGGAGCACTTTCCCTCTGTCCCTTTAATTCTCCAGGGCTTGCTCATGTCGGCCATCGAGTTGCGAGCCGAGCTCTGGGGTAAATAGAGCTATGGTTATGAGGCGGTCACGAGGCTTGAACCCAAGCTCAGTCATAAAGACTGATTGAGGTGAGAGTCGGCCACGTCGCTAGTTTTCTAACAAAATCCCGTTCTTTCTTGAACTGCACCCAATCGTATCATATAAATATAAAGCTTAATATGCAATTCAGTAATATAAATCTAAATATGCATTTCAGACGGCCCAAAACTGCCTGAGAGCAAAAGGAATGCAAGTCGACTCATTAATCCCAAAACCACTGCACCTCTTTTCCGATCCAGGCATGTGCCTGAGTGTGACTGAGCAAGTCATCTTCAAATCCTCAACAAACTACAATAATAGTCGGTTTTCTTGTGTGTGTGTGTGTGTGTGTGTGTGTGAAAGGTGTGTGTGTGGATGAAAGGTATTTGTTCATGGTGGGCTGCTGTTTTTTTTCTTTTCTTTCGATCCATTTGATTCATTCTGACGCCGACGGCTCCGTTCAGATCTGTAGCTCCTGCACAGTGTTGCTCGAAAAAAAGCCACTGAAATGTTTTCTATCACAGCTTGTAAAGTAAGCGCTTTGAGAAAAGAACAAATGATAACTCTACTCGGTTTAGTCTACTCAGAAAGATATATGTTTAAATGCCATTTAGAAATGAAGCTTGCTGTACAACCATGCATTACTCAGTTGATTAAAGATTATATTAATGAAGCGATGGCTCGTGTTGATTCTTTTCCTGAGGTACCGACCGAGGTGTTTTCTTGTGCACACCGCTTATTTAACACCCGAATGAATGCTAAACCAACAGAATGGTACACTTAGTACCAGCTGCATATGAGTCTTAAGGTCATCAAGTCCAGTCGAGTGCTGGGGTGCCTGACCATTACACCAACAGGGACTTTTATGACATTGCATTCAAATACATAGACTTTAATGTGAAGTTGGATCCCCCTTTGCAACTATAACGACTTCCACTCACAAGTTTCTGAGGGAATTGGTGGCCATTTATTCTGTAGAGCATTTATGAGGTCAGGCACCGATGCTGGACGAGAAGGCTTGGCTCAGAATCTCCGTTCCAGTTCATCCCAAAGGTGCTGGATGGGGTTGAGACCAGGCCTTTCCTAAACGGTGGAAATG
The DNA here is from genome assembly GCA_037577075.1 of Alestopetersius hilgendorfi. Lineage (NCBI taxonomy): Eukaryota > Metazoa > Chordata > Actinopteri > Characiformes > Alestidae > Alestopetersius > Alestopetersius hilgendorfi. Next base: position 14,673,469 of record JBBIGB010000002.1, read on the forward strand.
CGGTTTTGTCCAAAATGTCTTGGTCTGCTGGAGCATTAAGATTGCCCTTCGCTGGAAGTAGGGAGCCCCCTGACTTCAACAATTAAGAGGTGTGTCTGAATACTTTAGTCCATATAGTGAGCGATCCAGAGCTTGTGAGTCACTTATGCTCTTGTAGCTAAATGCAATTAAAAATCAAATCTTCACTGCAGTCATGTACAGCAGGGATGTCCACCTCCAGACCTGGAGGACCATGGGCCAGCCTGTTTTGGTGATTGCTCAGAAACACCTGGTTCACCCCAGCAGTTCATTTCCAGGTTGAGTGAATGTGTTTGAGGAGAACCATCTAACTGTGCTGGACCCGCCAGGACCGGAGTTTGACACGTCTGATGGAAAGCCTTCCCTTACGACAGAAGAAAAGAGAGGGCTTTTTACTGTTAAGAGCAGCAGGTGTCTCCAAAGTATTCCTATATAACACGCATAGAGGTGCAGTGTTCGTTTATTAACTTGACCACACGATGGTGTTCGAGCCTCGGTGTTCATGTGAAAAGCACGTGTCGACCACAACAAAGCCGTTTGTCCATTTCCAGGTTTCCAGATTGAGCTGAAATGATCGACTATCTTAAAATGCTTTAAAAAGCACCAAACGAGGAGTTCACAAACTGCACCGACTTCTAACAGTCCCATCTACAAGGAAACGTTTCGTTTTTTCCGTCATTCTGACACTGCTTTCACACACATAGACTTTAATGTGGAGTTGCTTTTCCCCTTTGCAGTTATAGCAGCTTCCACTCTTTTGGGAGGCTTTCCACAAGATTTCTGAGAGTCATTCAGGAGAACTCAGATCTCAGAGTTCAGGCACTGCTGGACGAGAAGGCCTGGCTCGCAGTCTTCGGTCCAGTTCACCCCAAAGGTGCTGGATGGGGCTGAAGTCAGGGCTCTGTGTGTGTCAGTCAAGATCGTCCACTCATCCAACCATGTCTCTATGGAGGTTGCTTTGTGCGCTGGCGCACACTCATGCTGGAATAGAAAGGGGGCTTCCCTAAAATTGTGTACACCACTTCGGAAGCAAGGCGTTGCCCAAAATGTCTGGGTATGCTAAAGCATAAAGGCTGGCCGTCACTAAAGGGGTCACGTTGTTCACGTTGTTCACGTTGTGTAGTCGACTAACGCTTCTGTGTGCGTCCGCACTAAAAAGATCTATTAACTTTAAGGGATTAAAAGGGTCCAATCGTTAGCCAATGAAAAGTTGCCGTGGCTCTCGCAGGAGCCAATCAGCCATAAGGGGCGGAGCTCTGGCCGCACTTCTCGGTGCGTGGCTGTGAATTTTTCTCGCGTTTAGTTTAGAGGAGGCACGGAGCAGAGGGGCATAGAGGTCTTACCGGGCACACATGGAGTGAACAGACCAGGACCTCCACACAAAACAGACCTGACATACCTCCCTGTATGGTTCTACTCCCTGTTTTCTCCTTTGGGCTCCCGTTACGGTGGTTTGAGCACGCTCCGTCGTCGTCATGTCCCAGCGGCTCCGTAAAACCGGCTCTCCGACCTCCGGCTGTGGGGTGTCCGGGGGGTCCGCGGCCGGAGCCTCGGGGCTGAGCGCTGGGGTCAGTCTTCTGTCTCGCCTGCTGCCCATGAAAGCCACCGTCCCGTTCCAGCTCAAGCCCCAGCAGCAGTTGCAGCCCCAGCAGCTCCCCCTGGCGACAAGGACCGTGCTGTCGACGGCTGCTTCAGGAAGCGGAGCCGGCCTGAAGTGCCTCAGCGCCGGCTGTGACTCTACAGGATCCCGCTCCTCTGCTACCCGAAGCCGGAGCCCCACCAGGGTCGCAGCCTCGGCAGCCCTGAGCCCGTCCTCCTCCTCCTCCTCTCCATCCTCTTTTTCCTCCACTTCCACCCTCAGAAATAGCCCCACTCTCTCTCCCTACGTGGCTGCGTCCACTCCTCAAGTTAGGTCCTCCCAGTCTCAGTCTCAGGTCAGCCCACCTTTACCTCTGACCAGCCTTATCAGCCCTGCCAGCTCTTCTCTCGGACCCTCTAGCCCGCTGGCCAACTCTTCCTCCCAACACCAGGTCAGCTGCTTCGCAGACACAGCGCATCCACCGGCCTCTTCATCACCCCCCTCGTCTTCATCTTCCTCCTCCTCATCTTGTGGTCACAGGGGTAAAGCCCCTGACAGACTGGATGCTGACAGACTGTCCCCAGAAAGAATAAGCCCCAGCTCGCCTGTCTGCAAAGGTAACCTGCACCTGTCTGCCAGACTGAAGTTGTAAAGATCATTCATTCGGCCGTTCTCACTGGTTTCTTTGTAGGGTATAAATTCGAACCCAGGATTCAGGTGATGTTGTTAAAGCAGCACTTCTTGACTCAAAATGCGCATATAACGGAAGCCAATGGGCAGGTGGCGCCCTGGCGACTCTTATTAAAAGGGTGTTTTGAGGCAACAGGTTTTCAATGCAAGCAAATTATTGGCCGTGGTGAGAGACCATATGCTACAGATGCAGCAGATGGAGATTAGGTTGAAAACTCTGGTGTATTTCTTTTGTAGCGCAATAGATGTGGTCTAGTAGGTGTTGCAGGGGATGATGCTTACTTTCTAATTAGTTTCACGCTGGAGATCTTGCACAGCAGGGTTTCTGCCTTCGTGTCCTGCACGGTTTTTGCATTTTCCTGCTTGAACACATCCCATTCGGTTCCGAAGGACTTGACCATTAACTCAGTTGTAATTATGTGACTGAGGTGTTGGGAAGCAACACTGTAATTTCTCAGTGTTTCTTAGGCCTAACCTTAAGCCATTCAAGCTACTTGACACGGGAAATTTGGGCCTCTTTATTATCATGCAAGACAACTGAAGGAGGCATTAACACGGTCATCAGGGCATCAGTTTAACGGACAGTGCCATTGTCATTTCCATTCATTCTGTCTGGAGATGTTCCTCAACCCTCCCTCCCTCTCCCCAAGGGCCCTGTGGATTATCATCCTCCCCCACTGTCCTGCCACTGTGCCCCGTGTCACGTTTATAACCCATATTCTGTGGCTGCGGCGGGCACAAAGCGAATAGGCCTGAAATCCTCCATCTGGTCTTATGGACTGCAGGAGGGGGAGGGGTGGAGGAGAAACTCCAGAAATGGGGGCACCAGAAGCACGAACCCGCTAATAGTGTTCTCCACCGCACCATCATTTATCCGCAAATGATACTTGATGTTCATCTGGCGCTGAGATTTCTCAGACAGACGGCTTTTTCATACAACTGTTACGTGGGCTGTTAGCGGAGAATCATGAGGATGGCTGGGCTCACCACATGGCAAGGCAACAGCCTGGCCTTGCTGCCTTTAGATCATACTGAAACAGTGGAGAAGAGAGGGGGGCCCTCTATCTGTGTATGACTAGCAGAAGGATAATTAATATACGTTCCAGTGTATTACACTCTGCCTTTTATTAAAAATAAAGGAGATCCAAGACTAACAAGTCAGGCCAGAGGAATGTAGGAGCAATACTACTAAACATGTCTGTATCATATAAGTCAGATTAGCCCCGGCTTGTGAGTGGAGCCTTAAACTGGTGAGAAAGGAAGGGTGAAAAATGCTGCAAAATGTTTTGATTGATGTCCTGAAGGTGTTTTCAGTTTTGTAGTAATGATTTCAATGAGTATAAAGGATCTCCGCGTGGTCTGTACCTCTTCAAGCCAAGAAACGTTTTGGAACCGGTTACTGACATCATCTTTGTACCGTCTTATCTACACATTGCCAAATCTCTCAATACTAATTAAACAGCCAGTCAAATGAAAATAAGGGTGTACTCACACTAGGCAGTGTGAACCGTGCCCAAGTGCGTTTGACCACCAAAGTGCGGTGTGAGTGCTCTGTGCCGGGCGCGGTTGGTGTGACTAGTGTGAGTGCTCTGTGCCGGGCGCGGTTGGTGTGACTAG
>JBBIGB010000002.1:14873223-14884650 GCA_037577075.1 Alestopetersius hilgendorfi
AGCTCAGGTGTAGGCCATCGGTCCGAGTAGCTCAGGTATAGGCCATCGTTCTGAGTAGCTCAGGTATAGGCCATCGGTCCGAGTAGCTCAGGTGTAGGCCATCGGTCCGAGTAGCTCAGGTATAGGCCATCGTTCTGAGTAGCTCAGGTATAGGCCATCGGCCCGAGTAGCTCAGGTGTAGGCCATCGGTCTGAGTAGCTCAGGTATAGGCCATCGTTCTGAGTAGCTCAGGTATAGGCCCTCGGTCTGAGGCTGTGAGAAATAAAAGGCTGTTGAGGACATTCAAAACACTGTCTTTCTCAAACACACTCCAGTTAACATTAAGGTTCTTCTTCACTTGTAAGCACTTGTCTGCGTGGTTCATCAGCATTCACATATGATTGTTTTGATCAGAGGCAGTCCTCATTTTGTTGCATGATGATGAAACTGCATGCAGTGTGTTTAACAGACAGGTCTGCATGGGTATGGCCTGTTCATGGGCTGTCAGATTTTGTGGGCAGTTGTTCTTCTCGTCATGCAGCTTCTCTTTATCTACAGGATTCTGGAAATGGTAAGGTCTTTAGAATTACAGGGATGGAGATTCTGAAATACCCCTGTTTTCAGTGGCCTGTTAAAAGGAAGGTTTTACTCGTATGGATTCTCTGTTGTTTCAGTCTTTGCTCTCTGTATTGTTGGCACAGGCATCACCCCTCAGTTCTACAGCATGAACAGGCCTGTGCCCAGACAGATCACACCCACTGTTGGAGGCTCTCTTCCCTACCGCCGACCGCCTTCTGTCACTGGCCAGCCCACCATGCCTCCCAGCCAGCAGAATGGAGGGCCCTACTATAACCAGGGCCAAGGTAACAATCACTGATTATATGCTTCAGGCAGAGCGATGTCACAGACAGTTATGCTGGGAAGTTGATTACTGTTTAGTGAACCTGTGCACACCTCTTTTTTTTTTCTCTTTTGGCACACTGCCTCCTAAGGGGCCGTTCACATAACGTGTCTTTTGCTCGCGCAAGTCCATTATTTCAAATGTAGATGCGCGGCAGCTGCGCTCATAATGGAAGCGAAGTGGTCACAACTTTTCAGGCATGTCCACGCCGCGTCGAGTTGGAAACATCTCAACTTTTCAGAACGCCGCAAGCGCACCGCGAGTCATGGGATAAGATTCAACCAATAAGCTTCCTCGCCTTTTCCGTTACACTGACGCCTCAGCAGAATCACAGAGGAGCAGCTCATCATTGTGCTCCAGGGGTTGTCCTCCAAGGACTTTATGATTTGTAAAGACCCCAAACTTTTCCTAAAATATAACCCAGCTGGTCCTTGTCGAGTCTTTGAGCCTCCCGTTGTCCAGGCGGAGCTCCTGGATCAGCTGGTGAAATTCCCCGTGTTTTTTATGATTTTGAAGAATGGGGTGCACCCAAACACTACGGCGTTTTTTTTTTTCTTTTCTGCGTAAATAAATCGTGTAGCAGAGTTACAGCAAGGGCTCTTCGTTGGTTGCTTAGCAACGACAGACGCTTCCGGAGTGCAAGCGTCCGAGCGCTTTTGGAAAGAAAGAGAAAGCAACGCGCCTCCTAGCATTTTCCACGCGTTTTTAGGCGCGATATGTGAACGGCCCCTAATAGCACCACTCATTTTCAGGCAGGCCATCTTTGCTCCTCTACTCTACTCCTGATCCTAACTGTAGTCACTTACACAGTATGTGGCTTCTGTAAAGTTTGCATCTTTTGTTTTTGGTCTGGAGCTTTAATGCCAGTGTTTCTGCGAGGTAATAGGCGTTTATACCAGTTAACAATGAAGCCTCAACATCAACCTACTTTTCTCAGATTCTGTTGAATTGTTCAGTGATCGGGGTGGAGGGGCTCAGTGGGTAGGATACTTGCCTCCAGGCCATGAGGTCATGGGTTCGAATCCTAGCTTCAGCACCACCAAGGGGTCCCTGAGCAAGACCCTTAACCCCGAGTTGCTCCAGAGAGAGACTGCCCCCTGTGGTTAGGGAATGGAAGTTGCTTTGGATAAAAGCGTCTGATAAATGCCATAAATGTAAATGATCGCAGACTTCCATTATTTTATTTATTTTTTAAAAGATGTGGTTAGAGTTTAGTGTAATGGAGAAGTGATTGGTCTGTGATTTTGTGACATTCTAGATACAGTGATTGCACATTGTTTAAATAATCTTGAAGAAATGAAGTGCTTGCACATAATTTTCACTGTTTATCTGCTGATGCTTTAACTGTTCGAACATATCTGTGCTGCTGAACGACACGAAAAAGCAAAAGGAACAAAAACCACATTTGTTTTTTCACTAGTTCTCATTTTTTATCACCATTATCACAGTCTTTAAATATGAAAGTGCACTGTAGGCCAGTTCAGCTTTTTGGGCATTTTTGCTGGATGTGCCATTTTTGACCATTTTCAGCTGAATCTTTTTTCTGTAGCTAAAATATTTATGTATCCCAAAAGAATACAGAATAAACTACATTTTCAAGCTGCCCATTTTAATAGAAAACTAATAATACATTTAAAAAAAATAAATCAAAATTTTCCAACCATCTCCTTTATAACTTAAGTATAACTTCAGTATGTAGGTTTAGGCCTATAGTTCCTGCACTAATTCGAGCAGCTTGCATAGTTGACCACTCATTTTCTCTTGTAAGTGTTTGTCCGCGCACTAAACTAACTGCCTTTTTTTTCTCCTGTTCTTCCTTTGACCTATACCTGTCCTTCATTCACTTTGGTTCATCACCCGACACATTTTGTCTCTTTGGTTCTTTGCACACTGCTGCTGTGCCTCCACTCCGCTGCCCTCCTCGCTCTGTGTCTGTGCCCTGTGTGTTGTGCTACAGCAGCCTCAGTGGCGCCCCCTCCCCCCTCAATACTGCAGATCACTCCTCAGCTCCCTCTGACAGGCTTCGTGGCTCGGGTTCAGGAGACCAGTAAGTGGCTTTGAGCTTCACCTTTCTGCTGAGGCTCTTCACGCTCACTCTCAGTGCAGCTTGTGTTGACTGGCTGCTTATAAGAACCTCTAACAGCAGTCAAAGGCTTTAGCAAAACATACCATTTTGAAGAATTTCTGTTGATAGCACAGCACTTCTCTTGACAGCACTTCTCTTTATTCTTGGGGATCTTTGTGTGTCTTGCATGTGTGTCATGCCTTAAAGACTATATCAGTGTTTCAAGAATAAAAGTGCTTTTTTTTGTCCTTCTGTCAAAAAATAATACACTTTCTGCCATCAGTCCTGCCTCCTGCATGGATAAGGCTGCATGCTGTTTCCATGTTAAAAGTTTTTCAGCCCTCACTTTGGGTCTGTATAGTTCATGGTTCTTTTCCACCTCAGTTTCAGATGCTCCTCCCCCACCTCCTCCCACAGAGGAGCGTGTGATTGAGGAGGCACAGCCGCCTCCTCCACCTCCAGAGGACTATGAAGAAGAAGAGTCGGCTGTGGTGGAGTACAGTGATCCCTATGCTGAGGAAGACCCACCTTGGGCCCCACGTAGTTACCTGGAGAAAGGTATTGGATTTTTTTTTTTTTCAATTGGATCACCCCCTTAATTTAATAAATCTGGTTTGAGAATATGCGCCTGCTCTATTTTTTTTTTAAGTGTAAATGCCCCATAATGTTTCTTAGAAGAGTCAAACAATATCTAAAGCCATTTTATTATAAAAACAAGTTCATTTGTCAGCTTCAGTGACAGGACTATGAAACATGTACAGTAAACCTAGTTTTACACGGATCAGGAGTCGCAGATTTTTTTTTTTTTTTTTGAGAACAGAACTCATAGTTTTACGCGGAAATCTCAACATTAATGCAGAAACTGCAAATAACCTTTGCCTTTTTTGGCTTTTTTGTGGAAATAAATATATATTTTTTCTGGATGTGTTCACACACAGGACTCACACAAGGGGCAAGCTGTAGCCGACCTGAAAGCACTTTTTTCAAATTCCACACCAGGGTTAAGCCCCGCGCTCCAAGCACGATTTCTCTGCGGTGCAAGCACTCAGACACTTCAACCTCCACAGTTCGATTGATCTCATTTGTATTTTTAGCCCAAGTAGGTCAGGGGTTATTCCCTGAAAAACGTTCACCGCGCTGTCCCAATACTTTTGTCCAGTGACCTTCCGAGTTGTATATCTCAGTGGTGAATTTAAATTAAAAGGCGAATAAGGGTTTACCTTTCCATTTTCTTTTAAATGAAATCGAAGTGTTCAGGGAGCAGATTTTGGGGCAGATTTAGTGTTTAAACAATAAAAATAGGCATTTTTAGCATTTTTTTTACTTAACAAAGCACAACGATACAATGATATGCGGGTGCTCTTGGAGCACAGAAGCCTCAAAAAACACAAATGTTTAGTTTCCATGCATTTTTAGAGGACATTCTTCTATTTTTTAAAACAAATATGCTGGGATATTTTTCCAAGCTTCTTGTAAACACATCCAAAATTGTATTTTTCTCTTATAATGCAGCACAAATGTACTGTCCATACAACATTAAAACTCCAAATCTCAGATGACTAGTTCTAACTTTTCACCTTCCTAACGTTGGTACATTTCTTATAGCCAATGTCCTTGGAAATGTCTCCTTTTATCAGTTTTGAGAGTAACAGAATGTTTGGAAGGACACAGTTATAAATGGTTGGTATTGAGATGCACAAGGATGCACAACGCAAACGTGTAAATAAATTAAATATTGATGTATTTGATAAACTTATACTTCTGTATAATTTTCTGATAAACGTTTCTGACACCGCAGAGCGAACAAATTGAGCTTAATAACCATTTTGGCTAATAAACGAAAGGATGACTTCCTTTTCTTGCATTCTACCGTATTTGTGGACATAAATAAATAAATAATAATAAATAATAAATAATGCATCTTGTCTCGTTTAACTTTATTTTAGTGGTAGCGATTTACGACTACACGCAAGACAAAGAGGATGAACTGACGTTTCAGGAGGGCGCCATCATCTACGTTATCAAGAAGAATGATGATGGCTGGTACGAAGGTGTGATGAACGGCACTACAGGACTCTTCCCCGGCAACTATGTGGAGTCCATCATGCACTACACAGAGTGAGGCTTGTGCAGACACTACCCAGCTCAAACGCTAGCACGCATGGGTCTGCGCACGGGTGCCCATGATAGCAGATGGGTATGTTCAGACACAAGCAATCTCAATTTGTGAAAAGTGGGGAAAGGGCAAACTTCAGTCAAGAGATGTTGAAAGTTGACACTTTATGGCCGGTGACCACTTTTCATGAGCGATTGATACCTGGGGACTAAATACACTAATAGAGTACAAAAAAATGAATAACATTAAATCCCAGCGATTACTGTTATGTTGAATGAAGGATTCCGAGCACAACCACTGTTTTCTTTCGACTAAGATAGAATAAACACATATATATGAAGTATTTTTATGGTTGAGAAGGAGCTATTCCATGTACTAAAGTGCTCACCATAATTAATCTCTCTCTCTTTTTATTGTGACATAACATTATTTCTTTATAGCATTATTGCTGATCGTCCTCAGCACAGCGGAGCTCTTGTGTCTAGGTTGTACCGATGACTATGAAAGGGCAAAATAGGATGAAGGTTTATAAGAAGTTGCAAAAGGGAAAACACTACATGCACACTCAGGAGGCCGGAGGCCAGTGCCAAAGAACAGGGAACGTCTACAGTAGAATGCAAAGAATGAATGCAGAGGCAAGAAAATACAGTTCATATATATTTCTAATGTGTTTTGTGGACATTTGAGAAGTGTATTTGTTTTAATCCTTCATTCTTACGTCTTGCCTAACAGTAATCTGTCATTTCCACAGGGACCAGTCACCTGGTTGGGTTTGACATGGACTAAAGCTCTGAGCAGGTCAGAAGTAGCCAGATTTTAGGCTTTAATCTAATCCCGACCTAAAATCAGATTGGGTAACGTTTGATAAAACCGGCCTCCGTGGTTATAATCGCTGTTGAGTAACACGTGTCAGAAAAGGAGAAAAGTGTTCTTACATCACCATAAAACTTCGCCAGCTTTCTCTCTGTGTAGGAAAGAGTTGTTGACCTCTTCTTGCTACAGGACCATTAGTTCCCAGGTTAAAAGAAGCATGGCAAGCGCAACTGTGAAAGTCCCGACTGGGCCAGTCTTTTAGAGGAGAGTGAACTATTGAACTATTTGCACAAAGAGAACCCCCTTACCTTCATCCTTGCGTGAAGCTGGTGTACGTTGCTGCTGTGTTACAGCCTGCCTCTTGTAACACTAAGAAGTAAGAAGTCGGTCAGCCCCAAAACATGCAGTACTAAATAGTGTCCTCATTAATTTTGATTTGTGTACTTTATTTTCTCTCTTTTTTTTAAATTATATATCTTGTGTAGTGATGCTAACCAAATGGCAAAGTTGGGTTTTTGATATGTTGTGTAGTGCTACATAAATTGCATGCTCAATAAAAATCAAACTCCATGTTATTTTAATTTCACATTCTTTTTCTCATCTTTCCCCGTTCAGTTTATTAACATAAGTGACTTACTGTTTATTTCTCAATCACCAGTTCATACTGATGTTAGGGATTTAAAAAAAAAAAAAGTGAATATCCAGTTGGGTGCTATTGAAGTGTATTAAGTATATTTTTGTGCCATATTGTAATATCACTATGCCTATATTCTGCTTGACAATTCTGCTCACCATCAATCCAGACTCTGTACCCCTTTTATTTTCTAACATGGTTTAGCTGATGTAGAGTTTTAATCTGGATTACAGCTTAGAAGGGGGAGGGTACCGTACACCAGGGTGGTCTGAAGCTTTGAAATATACATTGCCATACAAAAGGAGGGTGATGCCATGTTGGAGTAGCAATAAAACTGAAGCACATATTCCTTCCTCGGTTTGCAATAATATCAGGTGGACAGAGACGTTTAAAGATACTATTTTGTATTTGCTGAGCACTGAAAGCACATAGTTTTGCAGGTAGTCAGAAACGAAAGCAAGCAGACACACGGAGTATATTTATATTTAAGATAATTCACAACAGAGGAATGATGAATTCATTCTTAGTTTAGTTTTGCAACTTTTTCAGAGAGTATGCAGTCGTGCACAGACTGTGTATACAGTATAAATGTATATACTATATATAATGTATATTTATATTTCCATTACGCAAGACTGTGCAACTGTGAAGGTGAAATAGCCATCAATGTGTGTTGAAATTTTTCATTCATTTTCTTACCAGGCGATTTAGCCAGTATTTGCATGTTGCTGTTCTGTGCATTTGTCCATGGGTACAAAGGGTCTGAGTGATGGGGCTGGTGTAGGACCCTTATGCCCACAACTTACCCATTCCTTTTAATGTGTTCTTAACTCAGCACTCCTACTCAGGCCCTTTGCACATCTGCTCTCTTCAGCTTATAAATTAGCACAGAGTCTGATGAAGTCCAAAATGGGACCTCAGTATCGGAGGGCATCATCCAGACCAAATGGGACACAGAAACAAACACAGCTGCATAAATTGTATGACAATAAAGCTATTGGAAAATATTTTGCGTGGCTGTGTGTGTACTACTGCTGTCTTAGTCCTTCTATGCAAACTGAATCTTGTATTCTTCTTATACAAAGAGAAGTAAAAAAATCATTATATAAAGTTATATGGTTATTGATGGTGAATGATTTGGGTAGAAAAGTAACAGTGCTGTACACAAACAGCACGTTTTGTTGAAACAGCGTTCCCGTTCACACGTGACCTGGTGAAAGAATGTGCAGATTATCCTAAACTCCTTTGTTTGTCTAACATGTCCAACCGAACAAGACTTTATTGCTTGAGATACGCTCCGTCTTCTTTTGGGCTTATATAACTTGGCAGAAATTGAGTTCCAGATGGACAGAGACAGTAAGACTGCTGGAAGGGTTCAGACTTTCAGGCCCACAGGCTGTTGGAAGTGGAGAGGGAAGAAGCTTTAGTCTGCAGCTAATCAACAAAAAAATAAATAAAATGATGAAATCTATTCAATCATTCACTGAATTATTTACACACGATGTAAACCTTCTTTTTTTTTTTTAAAGTTTATAGCACTCATTTTGAAAGTAAACAGTTAAATTAGTTTGGCTTTGCTGATGTCCTGTGCTATTAAAGTAGAAACTGCACAAAGTTCTCTTACTGACATCCAACATTGTAAACACACACATGTATTTGCACACACACACACACACACACACATATATATATATATATACACACACACACACACACACATACAGTGGGAGTTACTTTTTATGGAGTTTGTCCCCCTTTGCAGCTGCTATAATGGTTCTGCCCACCCCTGCTCTGGGGTGACTTTTTTTTCTGTAACAAACATGAATGCCCTGCAATAGCAAATAGCTTTGGTTTACATTGATTACATTAATGTTTATGTTGAGATTTACAAGAAATATTTGCACTGTAACTTTGTAACTGTGTTAAAGGGAGCACTGCTGTTAAAAAGCTCCTTATTTGTTTCAAGTTTTTGCAAACCAAATGTTATAGCAGTGCTTTAAAAATAAGTGTGCAATACACTACTTTTGAAGACACTATTTAATGTTATGTATAACAATGCGATTAATAGTGCACTGGTTTAAACTGCGGGTTCAAATCAAGGACCTAGTGGGCTCAAACCTGAGTCTTCTACTTTATATCTTCAAAAGTGGTCATTTTTGTAAACATGATGTGTCAGTAAAGTTCGAAGAACCTTTAAAATGTTCTTCACACTCCACATTAAAAGCCTGTTTGATCAGAAAGTGAAATGGTTCTGCTGTATTGCTCCAGTAATGGGAGTTTATTTTGCCAATCCTAGTCCTATTAGTGCCTTCCATTCTTCACCAAACCCCCTTCAGCATCATAAGGGCTTGATAACCAGCTGACTTGTTGGAACTGATGTGTTGGAAGCAGTGAATATACTCAGATGTGCAGGGCAGTGTGCCTCAGGAACTGGAAAACACTGTTGATTTTGACTTATGTTGCGCCATGGAGAAATATTTACACACGTGTTCACACCTGCTGATGACAAAGTAATTGAACTGATTTAGAGCAGTCTTGGGGGCTCTATGCTCCTGTCCCAACTTATGTTCTTCTGAAGATCTTGATTTTGCTTGGTCTGATTCATTTGTGTGCTAGAAAGTGGATCTCCAGGAAGAGGGTTAGTGACCACCTGGTGTTACAGCAGACCTGCTAGATAACTAGTTGTTGAGGGAAAATTAGTTTGTAGAAGTGTTTTGAAGTCCTGCTCCTGCTAAATAAGTGGGGTAGTGGCATCCAGGAACAGGATTGGGAAACCATGTTACATGTTACTTCTGTCCTAACACTAATAAGGACAGAATATGTTTTAATTACAGCTTTTCCAATAGTTTCTGTTCAATTAAACATTAGTGTGATTTGACTGAATGATACCCAAAAGTTGGTGTATCATATAGAAATTAAGTTTGATGGCATGAAACATGTAATTTGTTCTTTCAAACTCAGTCTTAGTAACTTACTTTTTCCGAGCTGATGGAAGAGAAGAACAAGGTCTGGCGCCACCTTGTGGAGGTATGTACCGAAAAACAAGGATCGCACAATAATGTTCATTTGTCCAAGAAATATGTAATATTTTCAGAAAAAATAATGTGTGGACACACTTTCTGTGTGATTCTCACATGTTGGCTAGGAAATTAAGGATTTCTGAGGATGGTCCAAAAATGCTCATGAAGGTAAGGCTATTTTGGTCCAAAAAACTTTAATTTGTACAGCAGTGTATTGTTTGGGCTGTGTTTTGATTGTTGGTAGCAGTTTTCAGAATAAAAAATGTGTATTTACTGAGAAATATGCATGTGATTTTACCGCACAATAAATTTAATTTTTCCAAAAAAATATGCAATATTTTCAGAAAAAACCTTGTGTGGACACACTTTCTATATGATTCTCACGTGTTGGCTAGGAAATTAATGAAATCTGAGGATGCTCCAAAAATGCTCATGAAGGTAAAAGCCTTACCTATTTTTGCAATTTTGGTCCAAAACACAAGGTGAGATATTTCTTTGATTTGTACAGCAATGTATTGTTTGGGCTGTGTTTTGATTGTTGGTAGCAATTTTCAGAATGAAAAATGTGTATTTAATGTGAAATATGCATGTGATTTCATCGCACCATGAATTTCATTTTTCCAAAAAATATGCAAAAATTAAAAAAAAAACTTTTGTGGACACATTTTCTGTGCTATTCTGTGCTATTCTCAATATGCAATATTTTCAGAAAAAACCTTGTGTGGACACACTTTCTATGTGATTCTCACGTGTTGAATAGATTATTAAGGAATCTGAGGATGGTCCAAAAATGCTCATGAAGGTAAAAGCCTTACCTATTTTTGCAATTTTGGTCCAAAAAACATGTTGAGATTATTCTTTAATTTGTACAGCAATGTATTGTTTGGGCTGTGTTTTGATTGTTGGTAGCAATTTTCAGAATGAAAACTGTGTATTTACTGAGAAATATGCATGTGATTTTTATCGCACCATGAATTTCATTTTTCCAAAAAATATGCAACAATTTAAGAAAAAAACTTTTGTGGACACATTTTCTGTGCTATTCTCATGTGTTGACTGGGAAATTAAGGAATTCTGAGGATGGTTCAAAAATGCTCATGAAGGTAAAAGCCTTACCTATTTTTGCAATTTTGTCCAAAACACAAGGTGAGATTTTTCTTTCATTTGTACAGCACTGTATTGTTTGGGCTGTGTTTTGATGGCTGGTAAAAATTTTCAGAATATAAAATGTGTATTTACTGAGAAATATGGATGTGGTTTTATCGCACAATAAATTTCATTTTTCCAAAAAATGTGCAATATTATATGGAACAAACTTGTGTGGACACACTTCCTATGTGATTCACTCAAGTTTGCTAGGAAATTAAGGAATTCTGAGGATGGTCCAAAAATGCTCTTTAATTTGTACAGCAATGTATTGTTTGGGCTGTTTTTTGATGGTTTGTAGCAACATTAAGAATAAAAACGCCATTTTCTGAGAAATGTGCATCTGGCTTTATTGAGGGCTTAAACTGAAGAAGACAAATGGGCCAAGTCATTCATTTACCTCCAGCCCTTTATTTCCTTCATTAAGTCTACATTTCAGAACATCATATACAGAAAAAAATGTCAGAAAACGGCTATTATTTTTTTCACTTTCAGTGAGTCCATGGGTGGTGTGTTACATTGCAAGTCATACACTACATTTCCTGATTCGACATGTTCTTGGGAATCAAATTCCAAAATTTGAAACAGATACATGAAATGACACAGGTTCTACACAGCAGTTTATAACAGGTATACACAGGCGTTTCCAAGTGTCTCCAAAACCTCTCCAAAACGTGAACGTGAAATAGCGGCTACAGAAGCGACAGAAGACCTGCTCCATCCATGGCCCTATTTGCAGGAATTATTTAAAAT
>JBBIGB010000002.1:14886227-14897542 GCA_037577075.1 Alestopetersius hilgendorfi
TAATTGAGTAGGAGTGTCTAACCACTCTGTGGGAGCCAGAACTCTTAATGGTTGGTAGGGGTTCAAATACTTATTTCGTCCACTGTATGTACAACATACAGTCCAATTTTTTTTCTATCTTCGACTCCATGTTGTATGAATGGTGCAGTCTAAGGAATGGTGCAGATCGTAATGACAAGGTTAGATGATTAACACTTCCCACTACAGCGGATCGCTTATCCTCAGGCAAGTTACAAGGCTTTATCAAACCTGCAAGGCCTTCATCATGTGGTTAATGCTATGGTTGGCCATGTCTTTGGGAGACTTACTGCTTCCTTTGGGACAGTGTGGGTATACAGCCCTCCAGTGAAGGGCACACAATAACACTCCTCTTCTGGGACTCGACAAAGTGTTGAGCTTCACTGATGTGTGGAATCAGAAGGGACAATGGCACCAGCCTGTGTTAGACTGGTTTTCTTGCCCTGTTTAAGCATCTCAGGTAAGTCAGAACATTTATAGTTTTGCACTCTTCACATGCCTGGTGTGTAATTTACAAAACAATAGATATGCTCGAACTCCTGCCAGTGGCATTGTAGATTTAAGTACCACTGGAACAGTGTTCTGAAAGATGCTTTGAATGGTACATATAGCAAGCCTTCTGTCAAAACTCACAAAAGTACTAAGACTTCAAGCATCTTTAAGGTCCCTGGAAAGCATCTAAAGTGGCAGGAGCAGGACGCAAACCTTACAGCAGCTCTCTCGACTTCACAGGGTGGCCTGTGGTGATGTTTAGCTTCGGCTGTGTGGCAGACTGGGCACTGAGGGTATCTGTTGCTGAAGTAAATGAGCGTTCTCTCACCTTCAACCTGTACAGAGCAACCCACCAGGCTGTGAACCAGGTCATTCGACTTGCTGTTTTGGCTACGATTTCCATAAAGTACTCAGATACCATGATGTGTGTTAGATAGGAAAGCCCAGAATTCTTCAGAGGATCGTTTGAAGAGGAGACTGGAGCCCTCTAGTGGTTGTCAGGAATAATGTCGGCCAAACGTTCCATACAGTTACATAAAATTGATTTAAAACGTCCTATTTGACCTTCCAGTGATGGGTAGTGCCCAGTCACCTAAGGAATATAGGACTTTCACATACCTAACTAATGCCTTTTAATGAACATTAACACTAATCACCATTTAAAAATTCTTTGGTGACACTGGTGACGGCATCTATACTGTTTTCCACTTGATCTCTTTTTAGGGCTTTTTTGTCCCACACTGCTTAATGCCACACAAGCATAATGGTGTACTGTCATAACAGTGCCTTCATTAGTGTTATGTTTATATTATAGGCAGGAAGACATTTTTATAGTCAGTCCCAGTTTTCATATCTGTATAGCCACATTGTCCAGTGCATTATTTTTGAGGAAGATTTTTTTTACTTTTCTTTATAAACCCAAAGTTCACATTGTGTGGGCTAAATAAATGCATTAAAAATGAATGCTAGCACACCATGAATTATAAATATTGCTTTTTATGGGGCATTTTAGTTTCCAAAATGAAAAAAGAAATTCTATGAAAACAATAAATAAATTTAAAAAAAGTAGTGCAACAAGCTAGTGATGGATACACGTGCTACAACATTATTGAACAGGTGTAGCAGCATCCACAAACATTTAAGTATAGATCTAGGCACTCTGCCCACCTCTGTTTCTGATCTGACAAAATCTGTTACATTTTCCCAAGATCAAGCAGGTGGGCTTTAAAACTTATGACATTACTTTCAACTTTGGTCTCAGACAACACTCCGGATCCAGGACAAGTGTCCTTTCAGCCTGAGACCCGTATGGCACCCATTCTCTCCTATCATAAACATTAGTAATCGATATGGATGTTCTTTACAACTTCATAAAATACTGAAACACTACATACACACCTCACACAGTCCTCCTCTCTCTGTCTAGTCTGTTCAGCTGTGCCCCAGTCACGTCCATGTTTCTGGAGAAGTTCTTTCTCTGCTGGAGGTCAGCTGTGGTCCGAGGGCAGTTAGCTCCAGCTCCATGTCCAGCAGTGAGGAGATGTTCCTGCAGGGAGGACAGAGCAGGAAGAGGGTCTACAAACCAGGGGTCTTCATCTGCCAGGGAACATGAAGATACCCCAGACTGCCATTAAATCACTGAAATAAAAGCAAGAAATACAACCAGAGCACTACAGTCATAGGAGTTTATAAAATGCAGTGCATGATAGATGTTAAAATACTGGATATCATGAAAAATTAGCATGTGATGGCATTACACATTATACCTGTACTACTAATGGTAACATGGCACTGTTACAATAATGTGTATGTCCTATCATACCCGCTCATGGCCACCTGCGATATCTGCCATGCGGTTTATGGCATGGTAATGTAAACATGTAGCAGGACAAGTGTTACCAAATTCCTGAACAATCTGAAAGTTACCGAGAGAGAAATAATGACACGTGTACTGCAGTGACATACTCAAAAAGCAACAGATTTATGAATAGCTTCCAGTATTCACAAGATGACAAAAGACATTATGAAGTAAATGACATTATATTTGGAAAATTGCACAAGTGGATACTGACACACTTCACAAAAATATCTAATCATCTTGTAAATACTAACATAAACGAAGCATAGATAGAGGTCACTCTTTAATGACCTATTCCTTGCTTATGCATGTTATGCAGCCCTTATGTAGGCATCTAGTGATTTGATGGAGTTTGACAGTTTTTCAAATGATAGTTAGTGCCTACTTGTTACTTTTTTGTGTTGTATTAAACATGTGATTGATATTGTATTACAAAATTCCCTTTTCCCTCCATTTCCAATGATTAAGAACTTGCTTCATGAGGAATAAAGAATTGAAGCAATAAAAGATTTACTACAGAACTACAGAAATGAAGCATTCAGTGTTTTTTGGGGATGAAATTATCACAAGTAATGTTTTGACATCATCTACAAGAGAGGGACTGGTATTCTTTAAGAATGCTTGATAACCGCCCAGAGCGGTTATCAGCACTCTTTGATAAAAGTGAAATGTCTGGCTTGTAAAACAAGAGAAGGTCAGACTTACTGAAGCTGTTAATATTTATATATTATAAAACCAACATTCACACAAAAGAAAACAGCACTGGGACAGCTTACTGCAGGAGTTACACATTTATATTGTTCAGTTTAAATGCAACAGACAGTAACTTTTCCGTGTATTATCTAAAATACTCCTGACTTTAACGACCATCTTTAGCACTGTGCACTCGTTCCCTCAAACAGATGCAAATTAATCAGGCCAATAACTCGCCTAAGAAAGCTTAATATTAGTGGCTACCAAAATGACTAAAGCTTAAAAATACAGTGCTCTGGTAAGGTCATATGGTCAGATTTTAATAGGCACAAATACACCTAGCTCTGTTCCAAAAGCTCTCAAAGTGCAGCGGTGCTCCACTCCCGGTTCTGGAGGGCCAGCATACGGCACGGTTTGGTCGTTTCAGTACTCATACACACATTAAACCCTGGTACTTGGCAGATGAGCTGAAGCAGGTGTGATTCTCCAGGGAAAGTACAGAACTCAGTGGCCCTTCAGGCCCATTGTTGGACACCCCTTGGCTTCCCATATCAAGCGTCACAGAGAAGGCCTACAAGAAGAGCCTACTGATGTTAGATCGGCTCCTTTAGTTCACAACACACTTACACTGATGGGTGTAAAGAGGTGGTGCAAACTAAGCTAACGTAAGCAGGCTTCTGACTTTGCTATGGCAACGAATCAAAGATACGTGACCCAGATACGAGACGAGCTTTGACACTGAGCTAGGGCAGCAATAACAGGAGGGCAATGCAAACCTATTCCAGAAGAGAAGTGACTTCTTCCAGTGTGCCACAGAGCTAACAGATGCTGTTAAAGTCAGGAACAGCTGTAGTATGTACAGATAGATAGCAATGTAACCAACATAAAGACACATCCAAGAAAAGACACATCCAGTCCCAGACACAACAGGGCTAAAAAGCCCCTGACATGGTAAGTGGGTTCATTTTCATCTCGACATCAGAATGCTTTCGTGAAAAGTAAGGGTCTTAATCAGAACAAGAGTTTTTTTTTTCCCTCACTGAAGTTTTTTCATCCATGATAATAGTTCAACCATTTAAGCATATTGTGGAACAATCTCCGGCTACTTCATTCAGAACATATGCAACAAATCTGCATTTGTTCGGGACTTGCACATTTAATCGTGGGTAAGTGAAGCAATGTTACCAAGCCACTGCTTTTTTTCTTTTTCTTTTTTTTCTGAGAGTGGATCAACCTAACCACTCAGACAAAATGCACACATATACACATCTCTTCATCAACCCTGAATCTATTCACGTTTAAGTCAAGGGTTTAAAAACTAAACTTTGAAATAAGAATATATTTCAGGTATTAAATAATTTCATATAAAAAATGGTAAAAGCACCCTCCCCACCCCAAAATTTTCCAGATACATCCTTTATTATACATACATAATCCCCTTTCTTCACGATGGAGTCCATGCAGTACCTATTTATAGTAGTGGCAGAGTCTCTTTTTGTCGCTGTTTTTGTAGAACTGCTTAAACGTAATTGCAAAGCGGCACGAACACGCAGAGAAAGCTTATACTGGAGGTGATTTGGCTTGCTTTTTTCATACTGTGGTAATAACTGGGGTTAAAATGAGGAATAGTATGCTTTGCAGTCTTTCTCATGTGGCCTATAAGAGCTGGCAGAGTTTGAATAGAGAAAAGCAGACGGTCAGCACACAGCATTCGGTGCATTCCTTGATCTACCATTCTCCGGTCAGTTTGGTGTTCTGGTCCCGTTTTGGCGGTGCCGGGGGAGGCCCGCGCCGTAATGTTGCATAGCCTGAGATGTTGGCGCCCGAGAAGCCTCCTTTTTTCTGCTGGCCCAGCAGCAGCTCCGGAGGAGGAGGTGGGAGAGCCATGTCGTCCATAGTGGCCACAGGCTCCAGCTTGGTGGAGATACGGGAGGAGGTGAGAGAGCCGTGCCTGGACATAGACTTTCTCTTTAAAGTCCTGTTGAGGTCCTCGAGGAAGTTAGGCTGGATGGATAGGTTACTCTTAGGTGACGTGGGGGGTAGTTGAGAATTGAAGGGGGTGAGAGGGATCTGTTGGGGGGGAGGAGAAAGGACCAGAGGCTCAGGGGGTCCACTGCTGCGCCGCTGCATAGTGGGCGGTGGCATCTTCTTCAAGGAGCTCTGTTTCCACGATGACGTGTTTGAAGACAGCTGCGGCTGGGGATTGACCACAGCCACTTTAGGAGCTCCAGCATGAAGCTCCATGGGTGGAGGAGGAGGCAGGAGCTCCGAGTCTGGAGGTGGAGGAGGAAAGTCGCACTCAGGTGGTGGAGACGGGAAGTCCGAATTTGGTTTCCCATGCAGAGCCAGGGGGAGGGTCGCCAGGTTGATCTTGCCTGGTTTCACCGGTGCTCGGAAGCTTGCGGAAGAATCCTTGGATGGTGAGCCTGTCGTAGAAGAGGGGGTAGAGAAGGAGCTAGAGGAAGGCTGACTGGGCTGAGCAAACATGCTCACCAAATCTTCCACTTTTTTCGACTCCTGGTACTCGACGGTGGAGTTTGCCTTCATGCTGGAGTTTCGCTGCGGGGTCGGAGGAGGCCTCTTGCCTGCTGAACCAGTTGAGGAGTTGGAGGAAGTAGAAGGGGATTTCTTGATTGGTGACCCCATCTTAGAAGTAGGAGGGCTTGCTGCAGGAGGTGGGGGTGGTGGTGGAGGAAAGTCCAGGCTAGTCTCAGGAGGAGGAGGGGGGAATTCAGGAGATTGGGGTTGAGCTTGCCCACCTGGCTGCCATTTGGGCTTGGCTTTTACCACTGGAGGAGACACTATATTTTTAGAAGCATCCAGATTTCCAGGGAACTGGTTTGCAATCTGCTTAACCAGTGATGGTGTTGGAGAGATGGCGGTGGACAAGGACGATGATTTGGAGGAAAGGCTGTGCTGCTTGGGAAGGGTGGGCGGAGGCTGATTAGGGCTATGGCCGCCGGAGAAACTCTGCTGTTTCTTTATAGAGGCGGAGGATGGGGTTGGTGATAGAGGAGGTACAGGAGAGGCAGGAGAGATGCATTGTCCTGGTTTGGGGGCAGTCTGGGGGGGAAATCCTCCAGCGAAGGTTTTGGGTGGTGCAAGAGGAGGCCCTGGGGGAGGAGACAAACACACTGGAGGTGGAGGCGGAGGAGGCCCCTCCTGCTGGTTTAGAGGAGAGAAATCATAACTCATGTTGGGAAACTTCTGAGCCAGGAATTGCTGGAGGCCATTGGTGCTGAGGGGTGGAGGGTACTTAAATTGCTCCTGGTGAGGTGGAGGAGGCAAAACTCCGTTGCTCTGCATGTGATCCGGGGGAGGAAGGTGCCCTTCCTGTGAAGCCGATGGAGGGATTAACTGTGGCTGAGGGCTTGGGGGGCCTAACTTTAGAACTGCCATGGCAGAGCCTGGCATAGGCATGGACGGAGGAGGTGGGGGAGGTGGTGGAGGAGGGCTGCTGGCACCTGCTGCTACATTGTTCATTGTTATTGGTTTTGTACACTGCGGGGGAGGGACTGGGAGCTGCTGCTGCTGCTGTTGTTGTTGCATAGCCGCCACTAGAGGCGTCTGCTTGTAGTGATTCGGAGCCTGGGAGATGTTCTGCAGCCTGGCAATAGTGCTGTACTTAGTGAACATGGTGGGTGTCGAGTGGTAGGTAGGATTGGGCAGGGGGGGAGGCGGTGGAGGTGGAGGTGGAGGTGATGGTGGGGAAGGAGAGGACTGAGGTGACACACCGGGGTAGCTACCATGGGAAAGGGTAGCTTGAGGCATCTGAGGCATTTGGGGCAAGTGGGGAAGCTGGAGAGGGTAAGAGGCTCTAGAAGGCTGAGACGGTGGGGGTGGATCCATTCTCATCTAAAGAAGAAAGAAAGAACAGAGAGTCAGTATAACAAAGTATGCCTGACTCTTTCAATGTCCAGTAGTGCTCGTCTCCAAACATGCATGAAAGTTAGCGGAACTCTTGTAGATGCACAAAAACGGATTTACATGAGAGAAAAACAAACACACGTGAGTGAAAATGGCCAGAGGACGAGAATAAATGGAATGAGGTGAAGAAGAAGAAGAGGATGACTGTCATACAACAAATCAGGGCCTGTATTTATTGAGGTTCTCAGAGTAAGAATACTGATCTAAGATGAGATTTCATCTTGTAATTCTATTCGGTGTTCCATAAAATGTGTCACCTGACCCAGATCACCAGTCTTATTCTGAGAATTAAAAGAAATATTGGCCTGGGTCTGCTCCTGAGGTCAGCATGCAGAAACACTGGACTGGAACCACACACTGAGAAAAGCAGAGCTGTTATCTCACATGGTGACTTCAGTTCATTCACAGTACCACAGAAACGCCATCAATTCAGCAGGGTTTACCTGTCAGAAACGCGCGCCTTTTCTCTCAGACATACTTTGTTAATACACCATAATGCACACAAGCTACACTGAGTTAATCTGGCTGTATTACATAAACGCTTTCTGGGAATCCGTTAATGGCAGACACAAGCCTTTTTAACCAGTCTCTCACGCCGGTCCACCCTGATGAGTCTGCATTCACCAAAACATACAAGGGGTGGCGCTACTGTACAGATCTGAGTAGTTAGTTGCGTCCAAGTTAAGTGAGGATCAGAAAAAACAATTGTTAGAGTGTGAGGGTTTTCACACCCCTAACCTCATTCCCCACCAGTGCATAAGGGCACGGCCTTGCGCGACTTGACTTTCGCACCCTAAGAGAGGAAAGGAAAAGAAAGAAGTCAAACGTCCCCCGGAGTGCAATGGCTTATTTCTATTTTTGGGGTCACAGAATATCATTCCAGGTCCAACTTTGACCATAACATTTATGTCCTTGAAGATGTGCATCAACCAATACATGGAGAACATCGGTGCAGTGATTGAGAGTTGCACTAAATTGTGGCATTTTATTCTATTAATAGAACAGGTCTACTAACAGACACCGGCTATCACATTAGTACATTATCCTGTCAAGCTAGTAAACGTCCTTAGAAGGCATCCTAAGCAAATGCATATTAAATTGAGTCTAATTTTTGCAGGATCTCTTTAATCACTATCAGTAATTCATTACATAACGCCTACATTCTTACAGTAATATACTACAGTGACCTCCATCAGAAGGGAAAAAGAACAAAGATCATTAGGAAAGAGAATGAGGGTATGATGGAAGGAGCCTACAAAGGACAGCTACAGTGTGAGAAAGATGGGATGTACAGTTGAAGGGATGTAAGGCTGATGAAGGTATATAAGGATAAGTGTGTTAGTGCACCTTGGAGTCCTCAGACTGGTTGCCTCTCTTCCAAGCTTCAGAGAATATGGAGCTGACCACACTCTGAGAGCGCACATGACCAGAAGAAGTAGTCTCTGACACGCCGCTGTCGGACTGGCTGGAGTGATTGGACTGAGATTCTGCAGTAGAGAGAGAGACATGAGGTTTTCATGAATGTAGGTGGGAAATCTGCTTTTGTTATTATGATTAATTATGTCACAGTGCTTTGCTCAGTGCATTCAGGGTACTAGCGGCACAGTCACAAATCTTTGTGCTTCAGGGAATAATGCGATTTACAGATTATTTTCTATTTTTTATTATTGGAATACAGTTCTCTTCCTACTTAGCTTACTTTACTTTCAAGAAAAAAGGAAACGGAAATGAAAACTACAAACGGTGACAAAACTACTCAGCTTGCTGTCAGCTCAGCCTCATTCATGCCTCACCTGGGAGACTGGAGGAGCTAGAGCCAGACTTGATGCTGGAGCTGGATAGAGATGACCAGTCATGGGCAGCTTCGGTGCGCTTCATGGCCTCCTGGTAGTTCACATAAAGCTGCTTCCCATACTACACACAAACACAGACCAGCCCTTTAAAAACAGCTCAAAAATAACCGAAAAAGCCAAAACAGCACCCGTCATCTGACAAAGATCTGTTACCTTGGCGATGCGTATTCCATTGACCCACTGGTGTAGAGTTCGGACATCATCGCAGCACAGGTACTTGATGTACTGAGACTTCTTCTGAATCTGAGGGTGCTGCACATGGAGGTCAGAATACGTGTTATTTCCACTTATGCAATTACCAGAAGAGCAATGCTGATTCCGTTAAACTGATTCTTCTACATTCCTCTAGGTGGCAGCACATAACCACAGTCAATCAGCATCTTCTATCCAGTCTCTTGAGGGAAAAACATATCGATTAATCTATACAGTATTTATGACTGCAGCTTGAGATAAAAGCAGCAGAACATCCTTATGATGCACTAGATCTCATCACATATTAAATACTTCTATCCAAAGCTGCATTTAAGCTCCGAAGACGCTGTGTTTTGTAGGGCTGGGCAGGGTTGAGTATATGAGCAATTCAAAGGGAGGAAAGAGTTTTGTTTGTCTGACAGAGACAGAGTTTCCTGCTCCTGGAGCTAACCCCACATTCTGCCTCACATTATTTAGTTTTATGTGTGTTTGCAAGTGCACATTCATACATGTACAGAATAACGAGGTACTACTAGAAACACAAGCTCAAAGAGTTTTAATTAATTAACACACATGAACAAATGTATCAACAAATATAATTGGGTATTGGGTACATCTATGGAGGGACCATCCCTCAGACATACTGTTGTGTAGAACACACACATGAGGAAAGGTATAGTAGAGTTGTCACACTGTAAACAGTAACAGTGATTTTTGTACCTTGAGGACCATGCAGTAGTCAGTTGGAGCCTTGTATTTGCTGCGGTAGTCCTGCCCCAGGTATACATTCACATGATCCAGCTGTAAAAAGCACACCAGGTCCCTAGAAGCCTGAAATGAATGACAAATAAAACAGAAGTTAAAGTCAAATTTTAGATGAAAAGATAGAAATAAAGACATATAAGCACAATGTGTTAAATGCCACACAGCTGTTCTTTTTAAGGATTCAACCATGATCATTTGTAATAAATGCCATGCTTTATCCAGCAGAGGGGGTGCTACATGAATGGCCAGGGCTGTCCTCAGATTTGTTTAAGACTAAAGATGCCCAGGCTGTGTTCAGATTCAGAATCAGGGCAATCAGATATCCTCTGTAGGCAAGACTAACATGAAGTGAGGTGAGTGTGTCCCAGCTAATGTAGTAGTTAGGCAGATGGGAAGCAGCTGTCTGGTCTAAACTGAAGGACACACACACACACACATATATATATAAGCGGCGGAAGAAAATGGATGGATGGATGGATATGTTTGTAGCTGCCCCCTGCTTCATTTGGTGAATGGGTTAAATGCAGAGGTTGAATTTCGTGCTGTTCACACTGTGTGCAGTGGTGTGTTCACGTATGACAAATGGTCACTTTCACTATATATATATGGACTGTATATGTATATTTGTATGTGTGTGTGTGTGCAGCCACACATTATCAGCCTCTTTTACGAAATGTCAATTACGAAAAGAATATAACATTTAAGCCTCTAGAGCTGTCGATCTGTGTGCATTCAGATGTAATGGAGCATGCAATATCTTGAAGATAAGTTGGAGTGACATTCGTGATCCAGAACTAATCATCCAACATTAATACCTGACCTCACTTGTAAAGGCAAAGTCAAAGTCAACTTTATTGTCAAATCTGCCATACGGACCAGACATACAGAGAACTGAAATTGCGTTACTCTCAAACCCCAGGTGCCCACATGTAACATTAAATACAAAAGGTGCAATTTTAAGAATATATAAACAAATACAATTATACATATAATCTATAAAAATATGGTGCAAAAAGAGGAAGATTGTAGTAAAGTGACAGTTAAAACAGACAAAATCTTTTAGTGGATTTGATTGAATGCAATCAAATCCACATAGCAATGTTTCAATTCTAAGTGTAAGCCTTCCTAGAATGACTGAGCCTTTATTTCCGAAGAAATGTTACAAAAGCACATGTATACATTTACATTTTAACTGCTATAGTCACCTGTGTGTGCAATAATTATATGGCAAAATTATTGTGTAATATGAATAACTTAATCAATCTCAGACATTTTAGGCCGGTGCGTTGTCATGGTTATGATTTAATAACAGTAAATAGTTTCATCCAAAATAACATATGCCTGACTTTGAACATATGAATGTGTTCTTAATTTATTTCAGGGTAAACATCCAGCCCTAGAAACACGATATTTGATATTTTCCTGCATAAAATCTTCTTTCGACCAAGTACCTGCATTACTGAAAGTGACCATTTGTCATACGTGAACACACCACAGCACACAGTGTGAACAGCACG
>JBBIGB010000002.1:14982853-14998810 GCA_037577075.1 Alestopetersius hilgendorfi
ATATGGGTGTATGTGTGAATATACATATGTATGTATATGTGTGTATAAATTAACTATACAATATAGAAAATAATCTACATCTTATATACAGAAAATAAATACTAAATAAGTAATCCAACATTGATGATTGAGTTGAATGTCTATTACCTAGCAACTAATGCAACATGCGAAGTAACTGTTACCTGCTGCCACTGTAACTTTACGAGGCTACAGTCCGTAACACTCGTCAGAGTATTTTCATTACTATCTTCAAAATATGGATATTAAACAAGGTCCTGCTCTGAACTTTAAGCCAGATGAAAAGAATTGGGACAGAGCGGTCATACGAAACTATAGGGACATACACACAGCCACACACACAGACACACACTTCGCTTTGAAAATCACCTTTAGCTAAAAAACTAAGCGCATTTGTTAACTGTACCACAAACAGGAGAGCCCCTAAATAATCAGCTGGCGACAGTTAAGACAGTGGAAGAGTTCTGTTGAAGTTAGGAGTATTTTTAGAGGTTAGGATGCTTCTGTAATACACTTTCCTTAACTGAAGTTAGGACAGGAAAATTGACTTAGGAAGGGCTGTTCTGTAATGGCTTTTTTCCTAAATAAGATCCTAGACTGCCAATACCATGGATACCAGACAGTTAAGATAGGATTCAAGTTGGGAAGTTTCTGTAATACAGCCCCAGGGCGACATCTTGAATTCTTAGTTAGCTCCATAAAATCTTCAAAGCAATTCTAAACTGTTTGTGCAGTGTGGCAGATCCATATTATCCTACAGAAAGAGGCCCCTACCACTTAGAGCCTTGTATTACTATGAAGAGTTGTAGCTGGTCTGCAGCATTATTTGGAAAGGGAGCATGTCAAAGTAACATCCACAAAATTTTTCCATGCAGTGGATCCTGTGTAAACTGGTTAAATAAACCAGTAATGTTTTGATACATGTTGGGTCATATAGTGACCCGTTTGACCTTTACCTTCTGGTACTCTCGTATGGCCTTGAATCCAGGTGACTTCATATGGTGACCCCAGCAGCCCAGCCAGTCATAACTCTCTGGAACAAAGAGCAATTATGTTAAGGTTTCTCTCTCAGGAAGAAGAGAGTGAAAGTTAATGAAGGAACATCAAGAGTAGAACCTCCCTGTTCTAACAACATATTTACAAATACCTGCTCATAATGTACACACTGGAGAACATATTTTAAGACAACATCCATAAATAAAGAAACAAAGCTTTGTTGACTCACTCTTGGTGACTTTGAAGTGTGATCTAGCGATGGTGTGCTTGACTATGTTGGGTGTGACGGTGCTCATTTTCCATTTTAGAAGTTTTCTCTGCTCCAAAGGCAGCAGCTCCACTGCAGACCCATATAGCAATTATATTAACATACGCAAAACCAGAACCAGCCACTTCAACAGAAGTCCTACCAAACCTGTTCAAATACTTAAATACACACTAAAGAAGAGAGAAAAAGTACGGATCTGAGCAAAAACATATGGTGTCTGTGTGTAGGTGCTAACCTCTTTCATTGGCAGTACTGAAGTACAGTGTTTGGGGCATGAAGGGGAAGAGGCTAGGCACCAATGCTGGCTTCACCACACAATCATCCTCTCCCTCAGGGCACATCGGTTCCTCAATACTACCACAAATACAAAAGTCGTGATTAAGTAAACAAAACTAAAATCTAAACAAACTGATGAAATAAACACGTACCACAAACAGTCATCATACATACATTGTAACACCAAATTTCAAAACTACACAGACCATTAAATATGTACACAAAACCAAAAATGGCAAGAAAATGATCAAACATCTAGCCAATATACACTTATTCAAAAAGGCTGAACCAAAACATTATTCTCAAACACACATTAAATAAATACATACCCACCCCCCAAAAAAAAAAAATCAAAAAGGGCTACAGACACTATTCTGGTACACCACATTAAGCAAGAGTCAGTAGCTAAGACATTTAAACACACAAACATCTGTCATGAAAAAAATCTTAATGGTCTAAAGGACAACCTGGTTGTTTTACGCAACAATGTAACTCACATGACGGTCATGTAGGAAGCTGCTGTCGGCTCTGAGTCTGGTTCTAAAATGCTGGTTAGCACTAACACATACTAGCTCAGTTGCAATCCATGCTCAGTATGGGCCTTCACTTTTAGTAAAAAGCAAATACTAACCAACACCACAAACAAAACCATCAGCTCAGAACAAAAGCCAAACAAGATTCAGCACAATGCACCTAAAAGCTCATTTTTCCATTACAGAGGGATAGTTCCACTTTTATTACGGATTCACAATTGGGAGACGTTTCTACTGTCCACTGTGTTTTCTAGCTTTTCATGCACAGCAACCACCAGAATAACAACAACAAAAAGGGGCAATACACCTCTGTTTGTGTCACCATAGTAATGTCAGGTGATCACTACAGAAGCATGTCAGAGGTATGAAAGACCAACAATCTAGTTTAAATACTGAGAAAACTTTAAAGGGCACTAAACCGAAATAACATCTCCAAAATGAACATCTGGCAGCTCTCCAACTACTGATACAAAACTGGGATTAACAAAAAATGAAAGGAGCATGAACCTCAAATTGAACTCAATTCTAAGTCTTCATGTGTTACGTAAGTAGGCATGGCACCTCATAGCACAAAAAAAACACATTTGGGTACATATTTAATGGTCTGTGTAGTTTTTTAAATAATAAACATGGTCAAATTACTTTGATGAGGTCACCATGGAGGTTGCTGAGGAAACATCACAATCTGATCTTTCTGTGGAAAACAAAGACAATCCTCTTTCACGTGACACAGCAAAGACAATGTCATGACTGAGCAAAAGATGATGTGTATAATAAACAGAGGATTACAGGTGGGCTTGTACTACTTCAAGTTTTGTTAAGAACATGTGGTAAATGGGAAAGTAGTGATTAGTTACCATCGTCATCACCACTGCAGTCATTCTCCAGCTCATCTGGAAACTCTTCCTCACACCCATCTGGCAAAATAGCCACGTTCTCCTCTCTGAGAGACAATTTCATCATTTATTACCATATTATTACTCAATCTTATGTGGCTGACTGCGACAACAATGGTTCGTTTAAGTTGAATGAAATTACATAAAGATTTCAAAGCTTTTACATTTTCAAAACATTTGTTAAAGCAGTGAAACAGGAACCCAAAATGCTTTAAGCCACTGAAACCTCTGATCATATACAAAAAAAGTCATGACATATGTAGGTTACTTTAGATAAAAAAAAATGACATTTGTTTTGTAGACATGCTTTAGAAAGCACCCTAAATCAATCTAAATGATGATGTTTACCTCTCAAAAATGTAACTGGCCCCAAATAAAAGCATTATATGGATAAAATCTTTATCAAAGAGCAAACTTATCTAAGAGAAAGGGGGGCAAAGGCGTTTGATTTCCTTTGAAAAATTAAAACACAAACTAAAAAATAAAACTATTTAAGACAATTAATCTTATGTTCAAACTCACCCCTTGACCCCAGGCTCATCCTCCTCTCCCAGAGTCATGGGGCAAACACCTGGGTCCTCTTCAACGCTGCGCTTACCCCCTTTCTTTGTGAGGTTTATGGCCGAGATCTGGTTTGTAACCGAGTAAACTGTGGGAGACTGAGGAGAGGCGTCCTCTGGAATGGCACAAGTACTATCCTGAGTCACTCCACTGCACCTATTATTTGTGGGGCACTTCTCATCCTGTTCATCTAAGCAAAGGACACTGGACGTCTCTGTGTCCATAAAATGCGGCTCATTCTCATCAGTAAGGTAAATTCTTGAGACTTTTGTTGATGTGGCACCTGTTTTTGGTTTCGTCCTTGCTGCTGTTGTACCGCCATGGGAATTAAGGCCGGTTCTAAGTGGTCCATTCACACCATTCAGTGTCCTGCTTTGTGCATGTGCCATGCCTTTGGTGAATTTTTGCACAGCTGCGGTGAATTCTACTTCAGAGCTGACTTTTCTCACTCTCTTAAGAGCTTCACTGGTGCCATTCTCCAAATGGCATTTCACTATACACTCATTCTCCTTAGTGTCTCCGGCAATAATCTTCTCATACTGAGGCCAATCCTGTGTCCCCGAGACGTGGTTCAGTGGCACATCTGTGCGTTTGTCCTCCAAAGGCACAGTAATTTGGGTGGGTTTTGTTGTGTCTCCTTTTCCATCTCCCTTGTCACAACCATTACAATGTGAGGCAGACAGTATAGTGCTGGGTTTCTCTAAGTCACATGTTTCTAGTCTGGCACTTGTAGGCACTTTGGCAGTTGAAGGCTGTATTACCCCTTTGCTGTTGCTTTTGAGCTTGCTGCTCATCCATGGATAAGACTGATTTGTAGGCATGTTTTTTTCAACTCTCACAGAAGCCCTCTGAGAGAAGGTCTTGGGTGGGGAGGGACAAGGAGGACAAAATGTGAGCTGATGTGAAAATGCTCTTTTCCCTAGTAGTCTTGATTTTAACCTGAGTTGGTCCAGCTGCCAGCGAGACTGACAGTTATGGACAGCTGGCTCTAGATGGCAGGGGCTATGGCATATAGCAGACAGATTCCTAATATGAATTGAGCTCAGTGAGACAGCACTGGCTGTTCTTGTACCACCACTAGCACTGATACAAGAACGAGCACCTGCACTTCGGGCACACACAGTTTTAGCAGCTGCAGGCACAAATTGTAAGGCACGCTGTGAGGAGATCCCTGAGATACGACTGGACCCGTCATACACCACCGTCACATTAGGCTGATTTGCAGAGTCACCAAGGGCTGAAGGATGAATTCTTTTCCTCTCAGTGTGAGTGGAAGACACATGAGTATTGGATGAATGTACAACTGCAGACTTGGCTTGAACAATGAGGGCTGACTGTGGCGCCCCACGTTTCAAGTCTTCAGCTCCATTGGAGGCCATTAAGTGCCATTTTATACTCTCCACGCAGGGATGTCAATATTCAAATACACGAAGAGTCAGTCTATAAAAGACACAAACGGTAAGAATAAAAAAGATTTATTGTAAAGCACCTAAACTATGTAGAGAAACTCACATACACTGTATGGACAAAAGTAGCGGGAGACCTGATCAATCACAATACGGAGTTGGTTCCCTCTTAGGAGCTATAACGGCTTCCACTCTTCTTGGAAGGCTTTCCACAATATTTTGGAGTGTTTCTGTGGAAATTTGTGCCCGTTACATCTGTAGAGCATTCATGGGATCAGGCACTGGCACTAATGTTGGACGAGAAAGCCTAGTTCACAATCTCTGTTCCAGCTCATCCCAAAAGTGTTGGATGGGGTTGAGGTCAGGATTCTGTCTGGGCCAGTCAGGTTCTTCAACACCAAATTCATCCAACCTTGTTTTTATGGACCCTGCTTTGTGCTTTGGGACACAGTCATGCTGAAATAGAAATGGGTCTTCCCCAAAGTTAGATGCATGGCGTTGTCCAAAGCGTAGATGCTTGGCATGCTGAAGCATTAAGATTAAAGCTATTCACTGGAAGTAAGTGGCTCACTTGAATTCAGTAATTACGAGGTGTGTCCAACTACTTTTGTCCATATAGTGTGGGTGATAAACACAGACAATCAGCCATTCTAATAAATGATCGTATGTTAACTTCACGAAGTAGCGCTATCCTTAGAAAAAACTTCTGTTGGAATTTCACAATTAATCAACAATTGTAGTAAAATTTGCTTTTAAAAATGAAGGAAAATCTAAGTATTCCACAGGACTACTGAGTACTCCATATACTTTGCACGACACCTGTGAATTAATACATGAATGAGATGAACTACATCAGTTTTAGGAAACTCGACTAGAAAACTAACAAAAGCTAAGGACTAAAAATCAGGACCACAAACTGGGCAGCATGTCAGAGAGACTGTCAGCAGTTTATCAGCCATGTGGCTGAAACAGCAACAGAGCCACCATAGCAGGGTTAGCTTGCACTGCTAAACGGTTTAATAGAGTGGCTATAATAAGCCAATACTCTTTAAAATAAATAAAATAAATACGACAAGTATCGACTGTTTTGTCAAGCTGTTAAAACGCTCGGTAGCTCATTTGACAAAAAATATTTGTTCTGTATGCAGCTACGCTAGTTAGCTAGTTGGCTAGCGTCCATGCATGCCAGGCCCTGAGAAAGGCAAAAAATACATTTCCTATCATTCTTGCACCGCTAAACTCCGGACGAGGACGACTGTGAAGTGCAGGACATCTACAAAAGGCTTCTTACCTGAGTAAAAAAACAAAAACAAGAAACATTTCCAAAATACATTACGAAGCGGTCTCTAAGCGGGCAATGCCGGCTCTCTCAGCCGAGTCATGTTGACTAAACCCGCCTCGGCTGTTTTTGTCTGCCGCGGCTTCTGTCCGCCTCCTAGCAACAGAAACACATTACACTCATATACACAATATGGACAAAACTATTGGGACGCCTGACCACTGCAACAACGGAAACTGTAACTTTGCATTCAACACACATAGACTTTTGGAGTGTCCTCAATGTCTGCTGCTACTAAGCAACATAAACACACTATACAGTACTAATATACACGGACAAAATTATTGGGACACCTGAGCATTTCACCAATAAAATACACTTTAATATGGAATGGGTACCCCTTTTGGAGTGGCCAAGGTTATTTACATACACAATAACTAAGGATATTTACATACACAAATTCTAAATGTATATTATGTAATATTTGTAGGCCCATAGTGTACTTCTTATATTATACTGCTGTTGTATAGCTTTTATTCTATTGGTTACAGAACCATCTGAATTCAGTAATTAAGACTACTGTCAGTATATTTTATTTTGTTTTTCTTTTATTGAGAGGTGATTAAATAGACTGTCTTTAATCAGTGGTTTTATCTACTTCAATGTACCAGGCCTTGAAGTAGATGCTGACACAAGTGTTTCTTTGCACACTCACAGCTTGCATAATTTCCAAAGAAAGGCAATGGCAATAAAGTAAAACACTGGAGTAACTGTCACCTATGGTCTTCATTCACAACACAGCTACAGGAGTATAAAGCCCATCCCAGCTCTGGGCTGTATGGCATGGAGTGCTGTCACCTGATCGCACTGCTGTTTCTGAATGCAATCAAGTCCTCACAGAAATGTTCGAACATCTATTGTTAAGCCTTCCCAGAATAGCTGGAGCTGTAACCAAAGGCGGCACACACTAAAATTAATCCAGAAATATCACGTGAACAGAGGTCTACAAACTTTTGGGCATATAGTTCATTCTTACATGGACAAAAATAATGGGACAGCTGTTTTTCAGGGTTTGGGCTAAGCTCCTTACTTTCAGTGAAGGACATTCATAATGCTTCAGCATACCAAGACATCTTGGACAACACCATGTTTCCAAATTTGTGGACACAGTGTTTGGAGAAGGCCCTTTTCTATTCCAGCATGACTGTGCACAAACCAAGGTTCATAAAGTCGTGGTTGGACGAGTTTGATGTGGAAGCACTTGAGTGACCTGAACAGAGCCCTGGCCGCAACCCCAACCAACACCTTTGGGATGAACTGGAACAGAGATTGTGAACCAGGCCTTCTAGTCCAACATCATTGCCTGACCCCATTGATGCTCTACAGAATGAAAATTCACACACTGAAACAGGAACCTTCTTGTGGAAAGTACATATTAAAGTGTCTGCAGAGCTGAGACTTTCAAATTAAACTACACTCATTATATGCAGGTTATGCCCTGTTACTTTTTTGCCTGTTAAAACACTTTCACTGGGCTGCCCAGGAAGAATGTCTTCCTTAAACAACGTAAAGCCATAAATCACCCTGTAATGGCTTACCTCTTTGTTAAAACCACCAGGTGTTCTTCAGTGAGCCAAGTACTAGCTGAAATCCAGTAAAAACCCAAGCTCATCAACTAAGCCAGTGCCCTGGTTTGTGAACCATTTCTCCAAATTGATGCAACCCAGTCCTGCCATCTGACATACACTTGGAATGAAATATGCATAGTGACAAACCACCTGCAATTCAAACTGTGCATGGGTCACTGTGATGTCATGCCATTAACAATTGATATGTTTGTTGCGAACAAAGTACCATCCTCTCCCATCTTATACTGATGTACACCCGAACTTCTGTTTAAAGTATTTTTTCAAACAAATACAGATACTACAGTCTCATAGTCTAGCACTAGGACTCCTAGGCTAGCAATGTGGCTGACATTTGCTCAGAAAATAATAATGTATTCCAACAGGTTGTTTTTGGATTGACACGAGATCCGAACTGGATAGGATTACTTGTCGTTTACTGTACACCTGCAATGGAAAGATATAGGATGCCAAGTGGGTACATGACCTCTAACTAGGTCCGTTAATTGCAAATGTACAAAGGGCCATATTAGTGTTCCATAGGAGCCACTCCACCTCTGAGAAGCTTTCCTCTGAGAACAGCAAAATCTTGGAGTTAAAATCTTTAGAGCATTAACGATGCTATACTGAGAAGACAGAGAAGATGGAGGTCAGAAACCGATGCCATGTCAGATGATATGTCTTGTTAACTCAGATTGTGTTACTTAATTAAGCTTTATCTGCTCTTCTGAACAAGCACCTGTACAGTCATGGAAGGAGGATCCTATGACTAACTGCAAACTCTCAACTTCTTACTTGTTGAATGGCAACATCAGCATCATTATTAACCTAGTCCACATGTTTGCATCATATAAGAAAATTTGCAGCAATGGTTTTTGCCTTTTTGTCTAAAGCTCATATCATTCATACTACTATCTTCCATTTCAACAGTTAGGAAAAAACACTCATAGGCAACAGTTGAAATGTGTTAATGAAACAAGTGTGCAGTCCTGCTTTACTGGAATTATTGATGTTTATTGATCACAGGCTCTATCTGTTTTCATTTGATAATTAAACTCTTTATTTAACATTTAGGTATGAGAACACACAACATCGCAGCTGTGATTTGGCCACTGATGTGATATTTGTTATAAAAACTTTCAACAAAATGAGGGAAAAAACAAAACAACCAAACAAAAAACCCTGAATGTTATATCAAACGTGCTTAAATGTTGGCTAGATGTCTGCCACATGAAGATTGTCCACTGGTGTACCACAGGGCTCGGTCCTAAGACCACTCCTCTTTTTTCTAAATTCAGGTTCTCTTGGGGATGTAATAGCCTCTTATGCAAATGATACACAACTTATCCCCCAGCCACCCCCACCCAGCGATGATCAAGGCTTGCCATGGATCAAACGCTGTCTGTCTGACATCTCTTCTTGGATGGCGGCCCACCACCTTAAGTTGAATCCCAGGAAGACTGAGCTTCTTTTCATCAAAGGGAGTCCATCACCAAGCCATGAACTCAGTTTCTTTCGAGAACTCTGTTATCATCCCTTCAAAGAAAGTACGAAATTTTGGTGTCATGTTGGACGACGAACTTCCATTCCTGTTGCACGTAGACCTCCTCTCCAGAACATGCAGATACCATCCAACTTGGTTAATAGCTGTTGTTGATTTGAGTGTAGCATTACATGTATTAAGAACAGCTGTGGACTACTTTAAGCACTGATGTACATCACTCTGGATAAGAGCGTCTGCTGAATGCCGTAAACAAACTTTTTGTCAGGTCCAACTAATATAAATCACAGCTTGTGGTGTCAGACACTTTTTCAATGAGGGTTGGGGCCTTTCCTATCCACTCAAATAACTCCTCAAAAGATACTTTCTCCTGCTCTGCTCTAATTATATAAGATACATTCCAGGAGTTAATCGGTCGGTGAGACATTTAGTACAGCACAGAAAGACTAATAAAAACATTTTATTGAACATTAGCCCACAAGCTAGCAGAAATGAGCAAATTACAAACGCACCGTGTTTTAGCTGTATCTATACCGGCCTGTGAAAACATTTTCTCACATGAAACTGGAGCTTGTTTGGTATTTGCCAGAGAACACCATGTGACAGACGTGAAAGGGTCTTAAGAAGCAGTGTATACGTGTGTGTGTGCCTATACATTCGTATAGGTTGTTAAGAACACTTAATAACAGTGTGTTAAAAATAATAAACTAATGCATGTTGTCTTGTATTTTACCACATCCATAAGATATCCTCGTTTAAAGCCTTAGTTCAATGCAGTTCAAGACTTCAAGTCAAGCTCGACCAGCCGGGTCACACGAGACTCAAGTCAGAAGCGCCTCTCCTCTATAAATATTATTACTGCGCCCTCTCCTGGTGGATCACACATAATGAAAATAAAAAGACAAACTGTATGATCCTGTTTGAACTTTATCTAACGTAAATGAAGCATGTATATACACCAGTATAATAGAGCTGCTTAGACCCTGAGGTTTTATACCACCAGTAACATATTTAAACAGCTTTAAAACGTATTTCCTTGAAATCATATAATTCTTTCATGTTTGAATTTTCCCTAATGATGTCGTAATGAAGAGAAATTGGCCTGATCATGCTCAAATGTAGCATAAATATTATTATTATAATAATCATCATCATTGTGTTTACCACCATCAACAACGACAATACTAACAATAAGATTAGCCATCATCATCATCATCATCACCCTACTACAGCCCGTGTCTGGTCTTTATCGGGTGTTATGGAGAGTTTGGTGCTGAGCGCACCTCTCTCTCTCTGTACCTTTACCTGCGGGAGAGCATACAGGCACCTGGATCTAGAACCTGTTTGGGCTGCCGTCTGCCTGCAGTGTCTGATGCTGTGTGAGTGGCAGGTAGGTCCCCTTTCCCCTCTCTCTCCCCCTCCCCACCTCCCTCCTTCCTCTGTGTACCGGCACGCCAGCGCCTGTGGGATGGAGTCACAGTTGCAGATCACTTTCCGTCTGGAGAGCCGCGAGCCCTTTCATGTCTGGTCTGATGAAGAGGGTCTTGCATCCTCCCAGGCTGACGAGCGCACACTCCAGCTTCAGTAAGTTTTAGATCGGAGGGCAGGGTGTTAGTGACCAGCGCGCCTTCTCCCTGAAAACATGAAGTTGCGCTCCGTGTGCGTGTGCGTGTCCCTGCTGCTCCTGGCGCTGCTGGCCGGGCAGCACGGAGGGTCCCGGGTCAGGCTGGGCCGGATGGACCGCTGGGTGAAGGCTGCCTTCCAGTACGTGAAGCTGAGCCTCTGTCAAAGGGTCAGCCTGCCGGAGGGGGAGTGCTCGAGGCTGGCCCACCTTCGCCTGTCCGGCGTGGTGGTCTACGTGTCCGAGTCAAGCTCAGACAAAGTGCTCGCCATCCTGCCAGACTCCCAGTCCACCGGGACCCCCGCGGCGGACGAGTCCGGGGCCAATCGGGAGCTCTTCCCCGGAGCCAGCGCGCACGACGCCGTGCTGGTCCTGGACCCCAGCCCCGAGGAAAGCTTCGGACACCCCGTGGTGCTCTTTTACGTGGACTTTGGCGTGACCAAGAAAAGATGCGGCCACATGGACGGGATTTATCTGGGTGAGTGAGGCATTTCAGGGTGGGATTTTTTTTTTTTTTTTTTTTGCACTTTTTAAAACAGCCATAAAAATACCAATAAAACATGACGTTATTTAAAAATCATGTTCAGAAGTGTGTGTAAGAATAAATAGCTCATTTTAATCAGTTAAAAGTAAAAAAAGAATGATTATTTTTCAACAAAAAAAAGCTTTAAATGAATGACAGAAGAGGGTCCACCTGCATTACTGCTGACTCCACTGTGGTGCAACAGTGTGACAATAACAAATGAATGGAACATTTCTGATTAAGAAGACTATGAGCTGAGACTATTTGGCCCCTTTTTCCATTTTAAACAAATAAAACTTATTCAATATTAAACAAAAAACTCTTATTTTATAAAAAATTTAAATTTGATTTAAAAAATAGCAATGTCTCTGAAGAAATAAAAAAAAAAGTGTCAAATTCCCCATGTCTGTGTTTTAATCCGAAGTGCATCCTGCATTAGACACATATGACATTTTTAACCATGTTCAGATTGGGCATCTTTTAGGCACCAT
The DNA here is from genome assembly GCA_037577075.1 of Alestopetersius hilgendorfi. NCBI lineage: Eukaryota > Metazoa > Chordata > Actinopteri > Characiformes > Alestidae > Alestopetersius > Alestopetersius hilgendorfi. The sequence continues at coordinate 14,994,848 of JBBIGB010000002.1, forward strand.
GTATGAAATCTTCAAACAGATGAGGTAAAGCACAAAGGATTTACGGCTAGATGAGATTTCTCTGACACAGAGTAGCAGTAGCATGCAAATTTACCAGGCATACAAGAAAAGTACATATCCTCCTAATGACCTTTACTCTTACCACAAAGGTAGTGTTTTACTGTCTGCCATAACCTATAGTCTTCAGCAACATACGCTCACTGATGCATACTGTGCTGGCTCACTTACTTTTACTATCGGTTCATAATTCTGGAGTTTTGCTTGAAAATAAAGTGACTGAATTTGGGAGAGAGGAAAAAGTGTATGCATATTAGTAATAAGAGAGGTATTACATGAAATCAAGTTCGTGCTTTGCCTTATACAGTGTGGTCATTAACCAGTGCATGGGGTGAGTTTGCAAGTCTGTGCGTGTGTGTAGCCTAAGCTAGGGAGCGTGTGAGAAGGAGAGTGAATACACTCTGCTCCAGAAGCAGTTCTATCCGAGAGCAGTCAGTCCATGGCCCCCTGCAGGGATAGTGGAAGGCAGATGCACTAGTCATGCAAAAGGAGGTGTCAATAATTCATCCTGAGTGTGTATTCTGTTCTTTGCACCTGATTCAGTAAACAACTCTGCAAACTCTCTACCCCCTATGGCGAAGTCAACTTTCATTTAAGGCTTCAAGTTTGACCCTCTAGGGCACTTAGAGTGGGCACTTGTGCTCGTGTCTCATCTGGTTTTGTGGCGTCAGGCTAGGTGTTAATAATGGAGTATGGGACCCCTGTACCTGACTGAAGGAAGCTGCTGTTGTGTCTCGCTATTCCACAGCCATACCTCACAGGGCATTTATTACCTTAAGTCCTCGGTAATTCACTGTTTTCAGTGACGATCCTCAAGAGCAGGAAACGAAAGCAGCCATGGGAAATCTAATAATTGCTAACCGTGTCAGAAGTGATCAAGGAAAAGAAAGAGAGGCTCAAGTCTAAACTCTGGTCGGAAAAAAAACAGATTAGCTGGCTTGCATCTCCGTCATCGTACCCTAAATCTGGAAACATTTTTGGGTTTGGATCTGCCCAAGCTTGACCATCGAATCTGAAGCTGTGGAGAGACGGGGAAGAATACAGCAGTTTGTTCTGACCGCATTCGAAACTGTCCCAGGTCCCTTTGTGCAGCTGTAATGGAAGCAGGGAAAACAACTGGCCACAGAAAGAGAGAGAGCTTAAGTAGAAGACATTAATGCGTTTTACTTTGTGTCAGCAAGCCAAGGAAACATTTAATTGTGGCAGGGCCAACTTTACTAGTTATCGCAAATTACGTTAAGTATATATATATATAATGGGTTCTGATTAGTTCATCTCATGATGGTGCCTGGTCCAAGATCCCTCGGTCTGTGTTACCTGAAATAGATCCAGACTGCTTTGCTGTGGTAGCACTGCAATCTTCTCTCAACTACTGAGTGCTTGGTAATGGTCCAGAAGCACGAAGGGAATAAATGATAGACTCGCAGCAGATTCCGAAAGCACTACACGCTTTGAAACAACAGTTCCCAAACAATTCTTAGTTTGAACACACACTTTGTGTACGATGTAGTAGACCTGGTCCCTGGTTCTAAAGCCCGCCCCCCCAACACTGTAAATATTGATGCTCACCCTGCTTACCATACACACTATCAATTAACAGACTCGTGAATATGCCTATTCAGGGTATGTTTGCGCAGAAAACACTGAAATATGCAGGGCAGGGAAGCTCCAGGACTAGAAAACCATGGTTCCTTATAGAACCATCCATTAGGCAACCCAATAGGGTTCATTTATATCGTTGTTTCCAAGAATCCTTTTTGTACCATTATCTTTATGTGTGTACATTTTTCTAAGTATATTACTTATGCTTTCCAAAAACAGTCCCAGGGACCTCATTGAAATTTTAGGCATGCTCATGTAAGATCTCATGTAACTATTACTTTCAGAGCTTCACTACATGGAAACATAGTAATGACTAAGTACATCTATGCCATTTTGCATCCTGTTATACAACCTCCAGCCATACTGTCATTACATCCAGGAGATAAATGTAACCTAGCGGTGGTTAACTACAGGCCACTGCCTGTTTGCTGCTTTACAGGAGAGGAATGTCTGACACTGGCCCTGAAAACGCGCTGCCAGAACCAGCTGAAGCGGAGACGGAGCCGCAGTGACCGTATGGTGGGCCGAGTGCGGTTTCGCCGGAGCACCCTGTCCAGAGCGGGCCGTGCTGAGCGCAGCGGTGGCCTCTGTGAAATCCACTTCCTGCCCCTTGTGGTGGGAGTGAGGGACAGCAACCGAACCCAGCGCCTACGCTGCGTGGGTGAGTCAGTGACTGAGAGGGACAGGTTTCCACACACAGGCCAAGAGTGTATTTTCTGGCCCTAAATTACAACTCATCACTGCAGACCTTAGGCGTAATCCGTACTGGGGAAATGGTCCACGTGGAGGAGTTTTACAGTTGCGTGACTATGACAATATCAGAATAGAATTTTTTTTCTAGTCTTGACATGTCAAATCTGCTTCAGCTTATCGAGTCCATGTGTAAAGACACGTGAAGTCTTTAATATGGTTTTGAGTAGAACACTATTTTCCAGTGAATGAATGAGGACTGGTGTCTCAGGCAGGAATTAAAGTAATATATTTTGCCTAATTGTAGCAAAAAACAGCCAAAATCTGTATGGTATCTATAGTTTGCATCTTTTGTTTTTTCAGCAACTAAACTGTAACCATGTACCAGGTAGAAATGCACCAGTTAGAAAAAAAAAGGCTGAATCAACAGCGATTTGCTTTAAATTGTATCTAGTTACTGAAATCCGCTTGTGGTTATCAACCTGGTTTACATTTGTCATCTATAAAAATGTACAAAAGTGTACAAAACAGTAAGAGCAGCCATTAAGCACAGAGTTTGTTCATTGTATCCCTTACCTCATGCTTTGTGTTGCTTCTATGGCAGATCATCCAGAATTTGCCAAATGCCCTCAGCCCTTACCCCTCACCAGGCCCAGTGTGCCCATCTCCAGCTGTGAGCTTAATAAAAACACTCGCCGATGCCACCAGCAGCCTCTCGCCACACACCTCTCCTGCCGCCTCTACCAGACCTGTGACCATGCAGTCCTGCTTTCAGGTTAAAATAATTGCCTTGATTTATAATATCTGTACTCTATCCATCATCTATAATATCCTTTATGTTCACTTAGTACAGCTTCCCTATTGTGATTAGCATGGCCAGGAGATTATCTGCTCAGACATTTTATTAATACAAACACTCCACTCTTCCAGTGTTCTCTCAGTAAGGTGCCTCTGCCTGAGTCCTCTCAGTCTGTGTGGTTTGCTTTATTGTACAGGTGGCTGGCAGGAGCAGATCACATACCACCGCCACGTGCAGAACCTGCTGCACTTCTACCGAATGCTGAGGAACAACGGCTTCCATAAGGATCACATCAAAACATTCTTTGCTGGAAATGGACAAGTAGCAGGTGAGAACTCAAGACCAGTGAGTGAGAGCAAGTGCCCAGAGTAAGTAAACTAGGGACCGGTGATAAATCAGCAAGAAATATTAGGTAGTCAGGGCAGCACTTTGTAGGACCTTGATTGATTTCCTGCGCGAGTGTAACATCTGAGACTCCTGCACGCCGTTTCCCAGCACAGAAAATGAAACACGCAAAATGAATCTATTCATCTATTCATCAAACCAGCTATGCTTCATATTCCGCCTGACTTCTGTACTTTGTGTCCGTGTAGCTAAAGAAGCAGAAGGGATGTACCCAGCCACAGAGAAGGAGATGATCAGAAACCACATCTCCTACATCTGTCGAAAGCATCACTGCGCAGACTCTCTGGTCCTCTACCTGAACAGCCCCACTCGCAATGACGGAACCATGCTGCTATGGGATCGCAACAACAATGGCATTGTAAGTGTGTATCCAGAATTATCACAAAGTACTCTTATTCAAACAGGCCCCC
>JBBIGB010000002.1:15137099-15149748 GCA_037577075.1 Alestopetersius hilgendorfi
GAGACAACTAACTACTGACTCCAAATTGCCGTTGTTTTCAGAGATACCACACATTTATCCAATTCCGCTCTATTAGTTCTGACAGGAACAGATGCTGCTCTAATTGGCTTGCCACTCAAATGAAAGCATTTATTTTTGCTTTAACTCCACTGTGGGACGGTGCCGCGGGTGGCGAGCGCTTTGAGGGCGCGGTATTTTTCCACTAAAGGTTTGCCACTGGTGGATCCAGGAGTGTTCCAAGGCACAAACTTGATGGCTGACTCAGCAAGCATGGAACACATTGATTTACCCTCCTCTGTGGCTCTGCATCAAACCCCGTAAACACACAAATCACACACACACACACACACACACACACACACACACACACACACACACGTCGATGCTGTGCGGTGTTCACCCAAGTCCTACATCTGCGTCTCATCAGTGTGCAAGTGTGTCAGCGCTATAGAGAGTGGAGAGAGGGGCTGTAGCGAACCTGACTTTGCACCTCTTTCTCACACACACACACATTCAGCAGCACACAGAAGACCTCGCACCGGTGACTTACATTAGACCAGCGGCAAAGAGGAAAAGTGAAGTGATACTCAGGGCAGAGGGTGTAGTAAAAGCGTGGATGAGCACATGGAAAATTAAATAACCCTGAGGCCTCCAAAACAGCAAAAACAGAACATGACAAATGAGCTTAGCAGGGCCCCTCGATGCAAAAAAAAAAAATCTGATGAAATTTTAAACAGATCCTATCCACTCTGTGCGCCGTGGAACGGCCAGCCCAGCTACAGAAACATTTTCCTATTCCCTCGGAAAGGCAAGCCGAAGGTACAGCCAAGCTCCTATCAGCCAACAACAGGAAACACACATAAAATACAGCATGGCCAGATATTACAGCAGCGCTCTGTTGCCGTCGCGGTGGATGGTATCAGCAGCAGCTCGCGGGTGCCACATCCATGCTCGTTATGAGCACTGGGGCTCCGCAGGTGGCCAAGCGAGTGTGCGGAGCTACAAGTGTGTAATCAGCAGCAGCACAGTCTCCATACACCAGGGCTGCTGAAATGGCTGAAACACTAGTACTGCCATCGCAGTGCTAAACACTATATACTTTATTATTTCATCATTTACTTTTCCTGAACCGATTTATCAAAACATCGACAGAAACTCTCTGAAACCATGAATGGTGCTCACAGCACAAAGCAGAACACGCTGTGACTTCCAGAACACAAGTACTGCAAAACCCTCGACACTGCACTAATAATCAACAAGTAATGTATTGTGCAGTTTCCTCACATAAATATGGATAGGAGTTACTTTGTTACTTTTAAAAAACAAAGCATAGAGAAAGGGAAGGCTGTTCAGCAGCCAGTTTCCTGCTTCTCCTGATTAATTGATGTTTAATCACAGTGATGAGAAGCTTTAGCTCGTCTCCATGCCCTGCTCTCTCAACAGCTGGACTGATCAGTGGACCTCAGCACTGTCCACCCATGTCCTTCCACTTGGGCGTGTGGAGGGACAGAACCGAAGTCCAGTAGAGAGGCAGCAGCCCACCAGCATTCAGCAAGTCCGACCACACAGACGGACAAAATATTCTCATTCTCTCTCTCTCTCTCACACACACACTCACACACAGACACACAATTATGCATCCAACACAGCCAATCAGAAGCATAACGGCACTAATGAAGCAGTTGTTTGTGATGGTGAGATATCTTGGCTTTCAGAAGGACCCCTGAGGAGAAGTCCCCTCATGGATCACACGCCACCGCTCAGACTGGCTGCCAGACTGCCCATATTTGGCAAGAGACAGAAAAAGAGAGAAAGAAAAATCTACCGTAATTATATCTATAACGATTCAATTACATTTCTTCCACCGATTTCTGAATTACGCCAAAAACACACAACTGTCTTACAAAATTACCACAAAAAATAACGATTTTGAAACGCTAGCAGGAAATGTAACCGTGCACTAAGAGCAGTTCTGTGTAACTCGAAGAGGTTCCTCTGAAGTTTGTGAAGAGATGCATTAAATGTAAATGTAATGCATTTGATGCTCATCACAAACTGCTCTGGATTTTACAGAACTGATTCTGCCTAACGAATTACAGGAAAACCTCCAGCTAAAGAGCCTCCAGTCTCTACAATTGCTGTGTTCACACACTGAGAAAGCCATCTGATGCGTAAAGGAGAGGAGCTCTCGGAGTTTGGACACAGTAAAATCTGTGGACGAATTCTTCCGCTGGTCATTTGTGTTCGGCGTGTCCATTAAATGGACACTTGTTGGGATGAACTCAACACCGAGGGCTTGTCTGTGTATGTGAGAAAACTGGAACGTGGGTAGATATGGACTCTGCTCTCAACCTGTGCTTTTCCTCAAACCTCTTCATTTAGTAACGACCTGGTGTCTGTCCTTCCTGAGTGGAGTACAGTGGACTCAGGCGGGGAGAAAGGGCAGACAGGGAGCTGCTTCTGCACAACAACATCCTACAGCAAAGCCTCGAGGGTCAACATTTACTACAGTAGCAACGGAATACTGGAGGAGTTTAAGAGTTAATGAAATAGTGGAGTATTGATTGTGTGGGTTTTACATCAGCCTACTAAACAGTAGATTAATTAAGAATGACGTTAAATTAAAAATGTATTATTATTATTATTAGCATATTTATTATCGCATTACTACTACTGCTGCTACTAATTGTAACATTATTATTTCTGTTTTTCTCAACAAAATCAGCAGTAATTTAGTATGTTCAAGAACATATTATTATTATTATTATTAATAATAATAATAACAATAATAATAATATTAATAATAATAATAACAATAATAATAATAATAATAATAATAATAATGGTTTGATATAAAACGAGATGAGTCAGGTTAAACAGAAAAGAGAAGCAACATTTCTCTTCTTTCTGTTTCTATATTTGCGAGTTTCAGTCAAACATAAACCCGGGATTCCCGGTGCGCGCGTGCCGCGCGAGGTCCCCCGGACACCCGGTCCGCTCCCGCGTAATGAGTTACACGCAGACCGCGAGCTCAAACGCACCGAACGCGTCGAAATCGCTTAATGCCCTCGCGGCCGTGTTTAACAGGATTAAGGTGCGCGTCCGTGCTGAGGAGCACTAGGGGAAACACCAGTTGCCTCCTCTCTGTCTGAAGCGTTTATGGTATTAAAGCACAGCGCGTTTTTATTGCGTTTTTTTCTTTAATCTCCGACAAAAACCGAGCCCTGCTCCAAATATAAACGCAGAACTCAGGTCTGGAATGAGCGCGTCACTGCGAAGCTGAGGAACTAAAGCGCACGGCTGCTCTGTCGGAGCCCATGTGGCTGAAAGTGTGCACCAAGAGCCGGACTCACCCTCGTCTCCACGAACCAGAGCAGAGAAACAGAACACTAGTAAACATCCACTCAGTCTGGCCAGTAAATCCATGCTGGGGGTAAAAGAAAGGTCTTCTGGAGCTGAATGCCAGTTGGTCAGAGCTGATCGCTGCTCGCCCCGCTTTGCCTCTTTCTGGAGTCAGACGGACCCACGCATGCTGCTCTCCCTTCCCTCTCACTGTACTGAGGAGCCACGCGTGCTGCTCCCACCTCTCATCGCACTGAAATCGCAGCAGGAACTTTCTCTCCTCGGCCGTGACTCCGGAGGGTCCCGCTCAGAGTCGAGTTTACCGTCAAACTGCGCTCCACCTCAGAAGAGTTCTGGAGTCAATAGCTCCTTCTCCTTTTTCGGTTTTGTCTCTCTTCGCCCAATCCAAGTGTTACAAACTCGTTCCAGTCTTTTCCCTCTGGTTTAAGAGTTTCCCCACCTCTCTACCTCTTATATTATCATATCATAACCCGTGCGCGTCTCTGTCGCCCGATATGAGAAACGCAAACCCGCAGCGGAATCGTGTTAGGAAAAATAATGAGACAAAAATAGTAATAAAAGTTTGAGTCTAAATCATGTCTTCCGTGCAGTCTGTGCGACCTGGAGAAGCCTGGAAATAAAGAAAGAGGGAGGAACAGGTCTTCCGCTCCTCTCAGCTCCGTCTGCAGCTTTCCAGCGTCTTACAGTGAGAAACGCAGCGCCGTTTTTTGGTGCTTTCTCCCAGCCGCTTGTCTACCGAGCCACGCCCACTCGCGTTCCTATTGGCTAAAAGTGAGACTGCACCGTCCCCACCGGTGAAATTGGGGCTAAGCCACGCCCCTTGTATTGAAATGAGCAGCTCCAAGGATCCCCATTGGACACAACGGATCGCCCACTATGTGGACATTGGCTCCTGAGGTCAGTTCTCCTGCCTTAAGATTGGTTACTAGTCTCTACTACTAACCAATATATTGTAGCCAATCCCAATACAGGGGGGCGTGGCTTGCCTCGGAATACGGGTGGGCAAAAAAGTCCACCTCGGCTAGCCTCTATCTAGTCTGTGATTAAAGAGAAGGCAGTCTATAAAAAGAAAGGCGAGGGGAGCAAAACACACGTCAGACTCTGGTGGTAGATGGGTTTTTGAGGGTTTCTGAGAAAGTGGTGCCATAATAAGAAGAGAGCACTATGAAAACAAAAGAAGAGACATCACCTCCTAGCCATGCGTAACCTCCGAAGTTGAGCAGAGCCTGGAGTTAGGAACATCTCCAATACCTCCTAATTGCCTTTGGGCTAAAGGAGCTTTGATGAAAATCCAGATATAGCACAAAGTTAAAACGCTGAGCTAAGGTTTCTGCGCTATATGGAGGCCAGATAAAGGAAATGGGTACGGAAATGCCTAGCTGAGCTGGAATTAATGCAAGTGTGTTTGACAGCAGGCCAGGAACTAAAAGAGGGAGGCAGCGAGGATGTTTGGTGTCAAATGCCAAAGAGAAATGAGAGATGGTGTTACCAAAGTTCATCAGGCCACGACAAGCAACAACGACAAAAAAAAAACTGTCAACATGAAGCCTGGACTTCAGATTGACTTTTCATTGAGAACGCAAAAACACAAAAGTACTCACAAACCCAGCACAGCTGTTGAAACTAGTGGACGTTCCCTGGCTGAGTTCGTTCTGAGCTAATGAGACGAAGTGTCCATGACGAACTACCGCTCTCTAATTTAAGACCCAGCGGTAAGGGGAAGTGCATGTTGGGAAAACTTTAGAGACGTGAAGCTACAGTAAACATAGCGAGAGGAAAGCTGTAGTTTCTAAGGAAACAGAAATAGATTAAAAAAAAAAACACTGCACACTTCAAAGCCCTTATTCCACATCCATAGGAGCAACCTAAACCAACTATCATCTGCTCATGAACACCACACCCAATCCAGGCTCTGTATAGGGCCCCAGTCTCCCCTCTAACTATACACACACGGACCTTAATGACACAGCAATCCCAAAATAGGGCCAAAATATACGTCTCTGAAAGCATCTCCTCCTCCTCAAGCTCACTGAACTGCCTGTGACAGATGCAACAGGCAGGGAGGCAGAACCGCAATTCTATATATGATTAGCTTGTGGCTCATTTGAGATGTTTCTGGTCGAGTTTTTATGTGTGTCACGTTCACTTGCAGAGGAACAGAGATGAAGGAACAAAATGCTAGCTTTCGCAATGCTAGTCAGTCAGCGGGACAGCTCCTCAGGGGGTCCTATCTCCACCCTCACTCTCTTATCTGTGTCTGTGAGTGCTGGCTCCTTCCCAGACTGAGTGTTAAGCTTAGGAGGCCTTGGCGATGTTTGACCCAAGAGATTCAGGCTGTCAGCAGAAGTGCTGTTAGAAACTGCCCACTGTTCTGAGATCAGTTTTGAAAGTTCTCCTGACAGTTAAAGGAAGTTTGTGACCAGGAGAAGCTGATCCACAGTCAGTGCAAAAGAGTCTTTCGCCCTGAGCGTTGACAGCTCTGTTCTGGGCTGTCTTCACACAACCCGACCCTGCATGGGTCTGAGATCATCCATCTTAAGGTCCTGTGGCAGGCTGAGTATGGAGAGCCCTCTAAAGAACAGTGGAGGCTCTGTACACGGCGGTGGGGTTGTCTGCACCTCACTGGGAGCGGAGCTCTGAGGCCTGCCATCAGTGCTTTAAGCAACCCGAGGGTTTCAGCACACACGTCTGAGTGGACCGGCTTCCTGCTCCAGCCACCGCAAATTCCAGTGCTGGCCCTTGACATCACTGTAACTTCAGATCTTTTCCAGCACTGAAAAAGTGGAACAGTGGAAAGTGTGTGATCATGGCTGTTCTCCCTGATGCCTTACCTTCTGGAGGTGTCACGCAGATTAGCACCCAGATCCAATTGCTTTTGCTAAGCAGGGCCTGGTGCTTGATATCCCACAGCCCAGGGTAGGCTCCTGTATCTAGCAGTCGGCTGGAAAACCTGTGAGTGATGTCTGCAAAATATCTCCATACGGATGATAAACAGTCCTCCAGTGGAAGAGAGCTCTTCTAGAATGGAATTCTGTTCCAGACATTCCACTGGTAGGGTAAAGGGCAGCGCTATCAGTGTTTACATGGTGCCCCCTGTTTCCTTCTCCACTCTTATCTGCAAGGCTTCAAACACACTATTGACACAGGCCATGCCCACAGGCTCACTCACGCCGAAGCAGCGGCGGGATGCTAGCTGAATAGCGTTGTAAAGAAAACATAACGCCGATCATTCTCTCTTTGATGGTCCAGGGAACACGTATGGCTCCACATGCTGCTCTGCTCCCCACACCTTATCTAAGAATGCTGTAGGTGTCAGCCTATTCTTCTTAACAGGCCCACCCCCCCCACACACAAACTCCCCCAGGCTTCCTCAGAAACATCTACTGACCTCACCTTACCAGAAGAGTAAATTAGTATGTCAACAACACACAAACACAAGTGACACTCTAATTTACAGCCTGGCTCTGCGGACAGATGTTTTTTCTGCCTTAACAAAAAAACAAAACACCAAGGTGTAGTAATACACACACACACACACACACACACACACACACACACACACACACACACACATTCGATATACATACATACACACACACATCTATGCCCCTAAGTTCATTCTCTTGCAGACTACGGCTTTGTTCCTTCGTATTCAGTGATCATCCTCAGCTGTACCTGCTGTGAATTCTGAATCCACCCACAACCACATTCATGTCCCAGCCCCGATCGCCTCCTTGCTCTCATCTGATCTATTCATCAGAGTACACAGACTATGTGGTGTGCGAGCAGCAGGCCTAGATCACAGCGCAGTAGATCTTGGGCCAGGTCTCTGCAGGAGAAGCCTTTTATTTGCCTATTTACTGCTGCATGTCACTGCTGCTGCCTCTGGCGTGATTATCACTGTAGGATGAAGCGGTGTCCGGGGGTTCATGCTCTACAATAGCGGCTGAGGAAACTGCAAAGCTCATTATCTACAGAGCTATCCGACCCCCCCGAGGCCTCTCTGCTCCGTACACTCACATCCATTCAGCCGGCCCGAGGAAACATCTAATGTGTGTGCCGCAGGCCTGGCCACGCTCAGCGGAGCAGGGTGGCCGTGGAGATGGCTGCTGGTCCAGTGCGGCTTTTATAGATACTTAATGAAAGACAGCTTGTGAAGTGGGGCGATTCTGATTGCCAGTTTCCTTGTGCTTATGTGCTTCTCTTCCATCGGAAATATGTTTACCAAAATGATAATGAATTAAGTGATCAGCTGCATTAGTGACACTTTTGACAGCAATTCCTCCACTTGCCCCTCATTGACTCCTCTCAGGGATTTGCGGCAGTTCCGCTTTGATCCATAAGGGGGCAGGTGTCTGCCAAGGGAGACAAGGAGAACTGAATGGTCAAGAACGGCCAAAAAGCTCAAATCTGAAGAAGAAAACATCACTATCAGAACCAGGCCTTGTATGTTTTTGGACAGTCTGACAAACGACAAATGCACTTAATTACTTCACTAGGCCGAGCAAAGGTGGCAAGAGAATGATTACACGGTATCTGGGAATACGCTACAACCTGTGTGCTTCCACAGTAATCTCTAATTCAATCATAACTACACTCTCAATGCCTTTCTTTGTTTCCCCTACAGCTATTTCTGCTCTCTCAGCTGCCTGTATTTCCTCAAATGCAGTTTTCTTGTCTTTGATATGGGATTTCATGGGCAGTCTCTGCAGGCACTTGTCCATTGACTCCCCGTAATAAACAGTGGGTAATTATGACGAGAGACAGGGAAAGGGGGATAGGAAAATAGGTTAAGCTCCTGAGGTGCATTTGCTTTTCTTCCATTGCAGAACACACAAATCACAGCAAACACATCTCTTAATCTTGCGTTTAATTATAGGCTATGCCTTCACCTCTACGTAAGCAGCAAGTGGGGATGCACACACATGCACTCATTACAGTGTAATTGAAGTGCCCAGGGTGAGCTCTGTTGCGTGTGATGGTATTCACTGATGAGTTCCTGTGGCTCTGTGTCCTGCTCTCCTCATCAGATTTGCTATAGTAATTGATAAGCTCGGTGGGGCAGAGGTCAGGGCCCCTAACACTGATAAGGCTGTCTGTGGAACCCCACTGGGCTGATTGGGATCTGAGCAAGCACAGAGACTGAGGGCAGCAATGGAAGACTGATCAAACAATCAGAGCGACCTAGACCCTCCCCTTTACCTCCGTCTCTGTCTCCTATAGCATGCTTATCTGTCCAACTCGCTCCCTAGGTCTCTCACAGCTGTTGCCTCAGCAGCTTTATCTCTGTATTCTTTTCCTAATTAAAGGAGTGGTCTTCTCTCACCCCTCTGTATGCAAGCCATTAGTTTGTTTACAGTAAAGCTTTTTGTCCAGAAAAGAGAAGTAAATCTCGTCACTCAAGGCCTTCCCCCTATTTGTCTCCCCTGAAGCAGGACTGGCTAAACTCAGGGCCAGTTTTGTGGACATAGATTAGGCCTACACTTAGAATAAACTGCAATAATAATAACAATACATTTCATTAACAGAGCCTCGACATGGAGCCCAGATTTACTTACAGCAGGAAAACCCACAGCCTAAAAGAATTGCTTTAAAATGTTATGTTAAGTGGTTCCATGCATCTTTGACTTTGATAAGCAATTCAAGTTATGGGTTTAATTTTGATATCCCTAATTTATTACTGTGTTGTTACTGCCCAACCACTGTGAAATCACACTTAGCAGCAGGGTACCTTAATCTTATAAGCGCTATATTTCATTAAAAAACCTGATTCTGTTTTATTTTTAGAGAGAACTAAAAAGAAATAAAACAATACAATGAAAACAATACAATAAAACACATCAATGATTAGTAAAGCCCTGACCAAAAATGGGAATTGCGTTTTTTAATTCGAGCTTAAAAGAGGAGACTTGAAGACCTCCTCTTATCAGGCAGTGTTCCTCAGAGCAGGACCATAAAGCTAATAGCGCTGCCACCTGTGTGGGACCTGACTCTGGACGTGGCTAGAGCCTGACTGGCAGACAGTACTGTTTGGTTGAAGCACAATGCCAATGTGCTTTACCATTAAAATTCCATTTAGTCTAAACTCAATCTGTGTCTGGGAAGCTGGCCCACAGTGGCATTAAAATAAGGCTGAGCTAGTTAGGCAGCTAAGCTGGATGTAAGAGGGATAGTGTGTAGGCCACTTAAACACTAAAGCGCTTGATGGCGTGCGACTGGCAGAGTTTGGGTCAATTCCCTCTGCATAAGGTGGGAGAGAATCTCTCTTATTCAAATGGCTCTATTGGCAGGATCCTTCAGTGCCTTGCCAAGGCTAGTGATGAGCGGAGAAAAAACCTTGACAACAATGTCGTGTTTTATAGCAGATACGGGAGAAGGCGGCGCAAAGACTGTCAATATCAGCAGATTTTTCTTTGCGAAATATTTTTGGAGTTATGGGAAAGGCTGAGAATAGTGATGATTGTGCATTACTGCTCTTGAGTAATACATGTGCTATAATGCAGTGCTAAGCCGGCCAGGCTGCGTCTCTAACTCAATATCCACGACAGACCATTAACAGACGGGACCAGCTCGGACTACGCTGCGCAAGCTGCGCTGGTCAGACATCATGCTATGGCTTATAAAATGCTTTGAAAACAGCTATTCATAAAGCGCTGGGGACATTTTTGCTGTGTGTTCCCAACATTTAATCAAGCGGAGTAACCATTTGTGTAATTGATTTGATTAATAAAATCTCAAATAAAGCTTACATCTGCGTTTCCCTTTTCCTGCTGCCTGTTCCTCGCTGTGTCTGGGCTGAGGTGTCTCTGAGCAGTAAAAGCAGATTTACTGGGTGTCTGACGGACCACGTGAGAGCTGTTTGTTGTTTCTGTGCAGTGGAAATTAAATCAGGGGGGGTTTAGAAGCCTTCGCGGCTCCACAATAAACACTAGGGATTTTTTTCTATTGGAAAAAAAATAAAGAAAGAAAGAACGAAGGAATGAATGTGGTGTCAATACCAAAACAATCATGTCAGGACTGAAGCTATTGCTTTTGCCGCTCACATGGTTTCACTTATGATTGTTTTTGTTGTGACTAATTTTGCAATTAAATCAATAAATGCTGTATTGTCGCCCCGGCAGCTCATGGCCTGTTATTTTGGTCTAGTGTTCACACATTTTGTCCTTAAAAACATCTCAAATTTCTCAAAAGAAATAGCGTCCAGAGCAGTGACTTGCTAAATCCATCCATAGATTTTCATTAAGCAGAGCATGTTGCTCTAAAATGCTACAAGATTATAGCTATACAAAGTGCTTTTAAGAGTCGCGTTTCAACGAGTGGACGTAGTCTGAAGGGCCACTGTGGCTCTTTGTGAACCTTGGTATTATCTTAAACTCCCTCCACTCACAGAGTGAACCCTAGCAAACAGCACGTAATGAAGGACAGGACACGTTAATGATAAACCACACTTCAGGAGAATGAATCTCCAGATGCTATTGTTCGGGTTAAGCAGGGTAGGATTGCTCCATAACCATTAGGAAGAGAAAGAGGAGGGAGGGGACAGAACGACAGGAGAAACTGAGGGATAGGTCGTGACAAATAGAGAGTGATTGCATCGATATTCATTTAAGCATGAAAACAGTAGAATCAAATATATAGCACTGAGTGATTTGGGCCAGCGCCTAGTGCGTGTTGTGTAATCCAAAGAGTTCAATCAAACATGGCCACTATTTTGGGAGATTTTTACTTTTGCTAAAATAAGCTTGTTTCACTTTCACTCCGAGGCTGTCTGGAAACACAGGCGTGTGGAAGAAATAACTGATGCTGTGTGGGCTGTGATTGAAAGGGTTCTGTTCTTTTGTTATGGGCGTGCAACTTTCCCCCCCTACATACACGCATGCATTTCAAAGACTGATTTATGCCATGGATGGAGGTGTGTGTCTGTGTGAGAGGAAACAGGAGATGAGGATGGGAAATGAGACGGCAGCGTGCAGCTCTTGGATTTGATACGGCGTTGGCGGTGAGACAGCTCACTGGCCATCTGATGTGGGACTGATTAACGCGCTGTAATTGATTGAGAAGCATTGCACTGATGGACCAATCTCAGACACGAGGGGCAACATCTGCTGCGTTCCCAGACACCCTCCAGCCCCCCCTTACCTAAACCCCAACACCAACCCCCCCCTCCCTCCAAGCTTAGCAAGAGCCCAACAGCCATCCTTAAGTCTCCAGCAGACGCGACACAACATGGAAAAGCTGGCCGGAGTGACAGGAAATGAAGTGGAAACAGAAAAGCAGAAGGGCATGAGGGGCCAAAATGAATTTAATAAAAATGCAGCTTCATAGAAAGATTATCTACCCAACCCCCCCGCCCAAGATATTAATGACATTGGAAACTTTAAAAGAGTGGAGTTCCACCCCGGTCCTGGAGGGGTCTCATAGAAACCCATTAAACCTGGCAGTTAAATTAAGTGTGTTTGAGCCGAGAAGTCTGTGCTCAAGGAGCTGCTTTGAAAGATTGATTTTTGAATTCATTAGATTTCTATTATTTCAAGGGCTTATTTTCGTTAGGCCTCTTACTGCAATCATGAAGGACACGGGGGACGTGTCATCAACATTTTTAGGAAAGACTAAGTTTGTCCTCTTGATCATAATCGGTTGAAAAGTTTTAATTACAGTTCATGAAGAAACTTTGTAAAACCAACAAGACCTTAATAAGGAGAGTCTCCAGCCACTCCTCACTGTGTTCAGTAACAAATGATGAGACTTGTTTTTATTACGAGCTGAGAAAGTAGCTAAAAGTCTTTAACACTACAGAGACGAAGCACAACATAATGATTACAAACCACTTAGGTTCATGTAGGCTAACTCACAGGAGGCATCTCTACAGGTCTTAGTTGATGCCCTTATTATAAAGGGTTCTATGAGTCATTCAAGGATCATTTTTGATTCAAAACATTACTGTTCATTAGATGTGAAAGTGTGAAGAAACTTTTAAAACTGTAATAACTGTAAAGTTAGTGTGTCAGATAAATGTTCTCCAACAATTTGCTTTCTTAATATTATTTTCAGTTTATAAAGACAAAGGGCTCTTTCTGGCATCTTTATTTGTATGAATGACAGGAATGAATCTCACTAATGTCAAACAATGTTAAGTTTGGTAAAAAATAAAAGGTCCCTGAATGTAGTTTATTTAGCTTACTGGAGTGCTAGTGGTGCGGGTGGGGTGGCAAGTAGTCTCGCGTAGCCAGACCTTCAGACTGACGGCTGAAGGTCTGGAATTCATAGCAGCTTTCTTTGGCCAAGG
>JBBIGB010000002.1:15357876-15368475 GCA_037577075.1 Alestopetersius hilgendorfi
TGTGTGTGTGTGTGTGTGTGTGTGTGTGTGTGTGTGTGTGTGTGTGTGTGTGTGTGTGTGTGTGTGCGCGTGCACGTGCGTGTGTGTGTGAGAGAGTGTGTAAAACATTGGGAAGTAGAGTTCATGTTTGTAGAAGCGGTCACTACACCAAGGAAGGGGCAATGCATCACAGCGCCCTTCAGCTCTGACAGGAAGTGTAGCAGGGGTCAGTGCAAGCAGAAAGCCCTGATGTACTTCCCTCTGACCTATGACTCCATCAGCATGCGTCAATCAAAGTCATGCACTCTTTCCTGCTCCCAGGAGAAGAAAGGACCGCAGGGACAAGGAACAGGATTTCTATTATGACTAAAGACTGCAGTGAAAGTGAGAAGTGCTTAGAAGTTTAAATGTATTACCGCCTTGCTGCTATACGCCTTAACTCTGATGAAGCAATTACATCATTAATCACACCATCTACACCCAAGCGCTCTTCTGCTTTCGGCCGCTCCCAATCAGGGGTCCCCTCAGAGGAGCAGCGGTCTCCATTTCCTTCTACCCTCTGCTTCCTCCCGCTCACACCCACTGCCTGCATGTCCTACCTGACTACATCCATAAACCTCTTCATGTACACACAAGGAAAAGGGATTAAAATAAGGACTGGGTTAGCATTACACGAGGCCAGTGGCACCAACAATATGGTAACAGACAGCTGAGCAACGGAGCTCTCTGTACACAGCCTTTGTTTCTTTAACTTCCACCACTAGAACAGGGTTCTGTGTTCGCTGATGATTTTTCAGTCGTTTTAACAGGATTCACTGTGAGCAGTCACACACTGCAGATGTCTGGGGCAAATACACTCTGCACGAGACATCTCTGACAGGTCTCTGACAGGTCTGAGGAATCCTATTTTCTTTTACAGGAAGTGTGTTCAATGCTTACCTAGGGGAGGGATGGCGACAGAATACACTATGAGAAGTTCTGGCGGGAAATCCTGGCTCCTGTCCTTCATGTGGATGTTAAGGTGGGCCAGGGGCGCAATGGATAATGCGTCTGACCACGGACCAGAAGATTCTAGGTTCGACTCCTGGCTGGCTCAGCTACCCTTTATTTGGGGGAGCTGGTGGCCTAGTGGTTAAGGCATTCGCCCTGCGATTAGGAAGTCTGGGTTCAATTCCCAAGACCGCTAGGCACCTCTGAGGTACCCTGAGCAAGGTACCGTCCCACACACTGCTCCCCGGCGCTGTGCTCCTGCTGCCCCCTGCTTCACTTGGTGAATGGGTTAAATGCAGAGGAAGAATTTCGTGCTGCTCACACTGTGTGCAGTGGGGTGTTCACGTAGGACTATATTCCCTACTAGCAGAGGCATCTATCAGCAAAAATTGTTCAGGAATGGTTTGGGGAACATGACAGTTCAGGTTGAATTGGCCTCGAAATCCGCCAGATCTCAAACTGTTTAAGCCCCTTTGTGAGGAAACGGACAAACTGCCTCACTTCACAAGCGTATAGGTCTTAACGTTATAGCTTTATATCCCGCAGACATGATCTACGCTACATGCTGAATCTAACGTAAGAATTTAATATGAAATTACACTGAATTTATGATTGAATTAATGATTAATTTCCTGTAAAACTATTTCTATACCACTTCAGAGGTCTCTGTCCAAGACTGTAATTGAGAGTTTTCAGTGCATAATGAAGACATTGCAGAAGCAAGTGTAAAGCACAGTGTGTGTAATCAGAAGCTTCCAGGGTAAACACGCAATTGGTCTCACCTGTGCAGCTCCAGCTAGAGAGCTGAACTTAAGTCAGCACATTTGCACATTACAGCCCCTAACTGCAGCATGCAAATCAATTGTGCTTTCTACTAAACACCGCTCTGCCTTCAGGCTCCAGCCGTAAAGCCTGGCATTGCTGAACTCATGACGATCGGTCATGGAAGAACAAATCAGTAAATTATTGAATGCTGTCCGTCGAGTTTTCATTTAATTACAATTAAATATTTCTTACAGAAAAACAAGGGCATTACCAGGAAGAACACGGTGAAGACGTCGACCTTGATAAAGAAGACAACACAAACAACTACATCCCAACTGGTGGCGTGTTTCAGATGAATACAGATTAAGCAGAACTCAGAAAGCATATTCATTAATGAGGACCGTCAACTATGAAAAATTCAAAAGAGGCGTTTGGAAAGGCCCACTAGCGCTAACCTATCACCACAATGCATTTTAATTAGTATCTCCTGCATGCAATACATCATTCCCGCACATTTGCTAATTAGCTTAGCCTGTTTAAGCCACGCTTTAGTGATATTACTTATTACAGCAGAGAGTGGATTCATCTAGCTGGTGGCTGATGATCTGATGGAACACGTCTTTGGGTTTATTTGCTCTTGCAGTGTAATCTCGCTGCACTGACCCCGTTCTAATGAACAGCATGTCGAGAGCAAACGAGGACCGAACAGCAGCAGAGGCAGAGATAACCGCAGACACGACGCAGCCCCCAAAAGAAGGGCAAACACGGTCTGATGTTCCCAGGCATGGCATATGTGTGCCTAACTAAGGGCAGAAAACACACACACACACTGCTATCAGCTTCATGCACACAATAACATATATGTCTACTGGCTCTAATTTCTCCAGCTCTTTGATGCTGATTATAAGAGCGGGAGGTTTGGGGTGAGTGCAGGACGTAGATTTACATCAAATTCCATACACTGTTCACAAAGGAGCGCCGAGAAAAAAATAAAGCAAACCCACTGAGAATCTGTGACATCAATAGTGTCCACATCAGCGGTGGCAAATTAGCAAATCGTCCGAATTAAAACTCCATTATTTCAATGAGCATCCTATATCAGTATTGACTGTTTACTGTCTCCCTTAATAGCTAGCGCCGGGAGGCACACGGCTATAAACAAATATGTCGACATTCGATCTGGGTTTTGCCACATTGTAGATAACATGAGAGGTTGAACAGCCTCACACCCAAGACAACTTCTAAGCGAAGTTAAGTATTTCAATTTTGGGAGCTTGATAATAAATAATGAAGCTTTTCTGTCAGTTTTACGTTATATTTGAAGTGACACTACAGCAGATGAGCGCTAGTGTGCAACTCGATTGGCCAAAATCAATTCTAAATGTATACGCTGTAGAGAAATCACAAGACTTCAGAAAGTATGGGCAATCAAACCTCTATTCATCTTTCATAGACAACGACCCACCTACGCCCCGGTCTGCCGTAATCGGGTCGAGATTTAGAAAAAACACAGCTAAAGCATCTCGGACGCAATGAAGAGACCCAGAACGGATCAGGAGGTACGGAAGCACGTTGCTATACCATGCAGAAAGTATTTTAAGAATGAGACATTTACACTCCAGTCACTCTTTCTTCATTCCTTTTGTGTTTATTGTGGGTTTTAAATAACAGGATGAGTTCTTTAAACACACTGCAGTGCAACAGTTATCAGTTTCATTCATTTTATTACCACACACACACCAGTATGCCTCGCAGCATTTTCGCAATACTTAGGATGTCAAAGAGAGCGGCGTTCGTTCTGTCTGGTGCTCATTTACAGCAGAACGCAGCAGATTAGCTTATTTCCTTAGCTGTCTCTGTAAGCACATTATTGTTATGTCATTAACAAATTGCTGAGAAGATTAAAGCTTCAGGAAAAGGCTTCATGTATTCTGCTCTCATCTATAAACACAGATTAACCTTTTCCCTCCCACTCACCACCTCCATAGAGTCTGCCTCCAAAGCCATGCTCTTCCTCACCACTGAACTTAAAACAGTGGGGTCCAGCAGAGACGCAACAATTCAACCAACTCTATTATACACAACAGCGCAATCACAGCAGAATACAGTGTCATAACCAGCCTCGCAGCTTCTGGCCAGCAGAGAACACTGCTGTAGATACAGCGTTAGATTCGCATAATTTAAATCACATATACTTAAAAAAAAATTAACATATTAATGTAATATTACTATTAGTACAGTTTTAGACATATGTTTTTATTTAATTATTTATAACAGGCTACTGAATGCACTTCGCACTTTAATTTTGACAGGATTATTGCTGGCTGTAGGGTAAGTTGGTGGTAAGTTTCTGGGAGTTAAGAATGTTGCACCAACTGATCCTGGGGCAGCTGGTGGCCTAGTGGTTAGGGAGTTGTCCCTGTGATCAGAAAGCTGTGGGTCTGAATCCCAGGATGGCTAGTGGCACCACTGAGGTTCCTTGAGCAAAGTCACTGCTCCCTGGGTGCCCCTACTTTGTCTGAAAAATGTCTTTAGCAACAACTGACTCAACTGTAAGTTAAGACCTGTTGGTCCAACCAACCCCAGGGTACGTTTCAAGCAGTGGCAGCTGCTCCAAGACCACAAGGGAAACTCCGCTTCCTCTACTCGGCGCTTCACTAGAGCTCTATGGCCGCAGAGCGGAGCGTTTTTCACTGCAGAAAAGCTGGACGGTGATCGGATAAAGGCACCAAAATCGTCACTTCCAGGGAAGCTCAGCTTCTCTGGGAGTGAATGGAGCAGTGGGCGGGGCCAGGACACTGGACTGTGCAAGATGATTGGAGGAACCGTCTAAAGGGCGGAACCTTTTTTGATTGACATGTTTTAAGCACACACCAGCACTACAGAGAGCCTCGTGTGGATCTGCAGGTGAAGTTGTGCGACAAACTGCTGCACTCTCTGTTGTTTGCTGGTGATATAAAGCACTTGTGTTTGTACAAATTATTCTTTTAAAAAACATTTAGAATTCTTTACTTTGCTCCTTGCTTCAGAATTGTAAAGTTAGTTCATTCAGATAATTACAGTAGCTTGTGGAAGAGGAAACTAGCCAGTTAGCAAGCTGTGCACAACGTCAGACAGTGCTAATATTGTTGACTTGCTTTTTCGCAAAACCATTAAGTATTCTTCCTTACGAGGAGAGACTCGGAACTAAACAGCAGGGCCGACCAACACCCAAGACTGATCTCAGGCAAAAATCAGGAAAAAATAACTGACAAAGTTTATGTACAAATAACGCACTGCATTTTCTGATGAAGTCTCGATGCCAAGAGCAAAATAAGATCCTCAGTGTTAAAGCTACTGCTGAGGTTGTGTTGTGCATTATTAGCAATTATAACGATTTGTTACTACATTTTGGTTGAATACAGCAAATCTGTCTTTAATATTATACAATCATGAAGATAAAAGTGGGAAAATATTCTGGAGGTTAAGAAATCTCCAATACAGCAGAACCCAAAGAACAGCTGCCTTAAGACTGGGATAAATATGAGCAGCACAAAAGAAGGTGCGTGAGGAAGACACTACAGCAGGTTCCTCAGGAGGAGGGTTATATTAATCGTTGGAACGGATTTCTGTCCTTAGGGCAGTTCGCTTCCTCCAGCGACTGCTACATCTGCACTGAACACGTCTCAGTCAAGCCCCAGTCAAACAGTAGTGGAGCGGTTGATAGTTAGATGTCTTATGGAGTACTTTTGGTTTTTGAGTCCTACTGTAACTGCTGAACCAGTTCAGTATGTTTGAGATGTACAAACCTCTGTAGCCCCAAAGTGCTAGACGGCAGGTGTTGTAGCAGAGCGGAATTAAGTGATACTTTAGGAGTTACTGTTTCTAACTATTAAACCCAAGAGATTAGAGCCATGGAAAATACTCCCAGAGCAATTAGCAGCAGCACAGATCCTCCCGCAGGATGGCAGCACTAATGACAGCAGGAGCAGCACAGGACTGACGAATAAACCTGCGCATCAACACTGTCCCCACAGGCCAGGGCAGGTCCAACCCTTCAGAGCTCACTTCTCTACAAACACAAAAACAGCTGAAAACACAAGAGTGCTGGACAGCGCTGAAATCACAAACCCTTCTAAATAAGTGACGTCTCTAATTGCGTTTGTTTCCTCTTTATCTTAAAATGATGTCTAAGGCACCCTTACACAGAACTGTAAACATTAACCCGGCAGAGAAAACCGTACCTCTGAGTTTTATTTTGGAAAGTGTCCTTTCCACTGAAGCAACCAGTAAATACCATCCTGTTCTGTAACTGCTCAGCTGTTGTGACTGCCATATCCACATAAAGTGGTGATGATGTGATATCCATCTGCCCACTGTACAGAGGACTGAGAAACTGGGGCTTCAGATAAATCTAAGGAACACTGGCATTTCCAGATGTCTTCTGCACATGTCTGTATAAAACAGGAATATTTGATCCCCTCGAGAAAAACGGAGACTGCTTTAGTTAAACCACAAGGGCTTCAGCACATCCTTATTCTCTCCAACACTTATAATCTCCCCTCTGACGGATTTCAACAGCACTGAATCACTCTCAGCCCTGACGATGTGCTTTCTCCACTCTCCCACATGGTTACTGCAAACGAAATTTGATCTAAATACATTCAGAGGTCCGTAACAAAGGTGGAAAAAATGACGAAAAAGAACAGAAAGAAAATAAACAGACAAAAAATTACAGACACATTATATGCAGGAGGTCATAAATATGAAAATATTACAAAACCAAAACGATGAAACTGAAAGAACTAAGCATAAGCAGCATTTAAACACTGAATGAATTAATGATGAATTGAAACACTTGGCAAAGGCAGTCAGATTAAGTATAAAGCCATTTAAAGCACAAACAAAAGCCAGCACAGAGTGGTTCCTCCTTTCAATCAGGTGCTATTTAAACTGTGATGAAGATTTCCCCCCAAATCCTTTAAAAACTGCCACTGTTCCTCTCAGACAGGGGAGGCTGAGCTGCAGGCCCTTTCCTTTCTCTTTTGCCCACTTAGTTCTGCTGTAAAGGCCAAGTGACAATCTGAACAATTACTAAGGCTTATTACCGCAACCTGTCCCTCTCCCTTGCTCTCCCTCTCTCAGTCTGCAGTGTGAGGGAGGCAGCAGCTCAGAGTGCATTAGTGAGCTCCAACCCTGTCATTTCTCAGCCACACTCACTTATTACTGACACGCTGGCATGCTGGCAGCCGGGGGGAGGTACACGGCGAGCAGACGTCTGGCTGTCACCGGGAGAAGAGGGGGGGGGAGCGA
Organism: Alestopetersius hilgendorfi; assembly: GCA_037577075.1. NCBI lineage: Eukaryota > Metazoa > Chordata > Actinopteri > Characiformes > Alestidae > Alestopetersius > Alestopetersius hilgendorfi. The sequence goes on from JBBIGB010000002.1 coordinate 15,364,903, forward strand.
GCGAGAGAGAGAGAGAGAGAGCAAGAACGAAGACGGGGGAAAAAAAGAAAGAGGAGCAAAAGAGCAAGAAATGATGCTTTATACGAAACGTGTGAAAAAAGTCCCCAAAGCTCTGGCTGCAGGAGGAGCCAAAGGGCACGCGGTGAAATTACCGGTGTTCGCTTGTACAAAAAGTAGCTGCGTTTACAGGAAAAGTTCACGACCGTTTCCAAATCTTATCACATTTTTACCTGAAAGGTCGCTACCCAGTCCATTACTGAGCTTTTCCTACCCACTTTTAATGGGCCAGGATTTAGGCCACAGCTCGGCCTATCACATCATCATTAGGGGATCAGAGTGAAACAGCAACAGGAACACACTCTGGCACGGACTACTCACACTCACGTCATCTGGAGTGAAAATAACTCTGCAGGAGAGGCTTTAATGTGATAAAAAGGCATTAAAGAATACGAACATACAGAGAGAACTGAGTCGAGACAGTGACGTGTTAATGGCTCTGGTGAACCATGTAATTTTCACATCTTCATTTATGGGCTTTACGGTCTGCACTGTCCTCTGCTTGGCATTACATGGGACTCTAATTCCTCTCTTCCAGCTAAGTGCCGAAGACTCTCAGCTTGACGAGCAGTGGAGGACTGTCACTAGACTGGAAGTATCTTTTTCTAATTCTGGTTAAGGTGAAGACAAGCAAATGTGTTTGACTGAATTACAGAAGGGCTGTAGGAGGGAACTGAGATGCATTAGCTTTAGACGGTGGAATCAGTGCTTCAAGAGAGACGATTCCAACAGATCAAAATAAAGAAAATCGTATCACATCAGTTACTTTAAAATAATCCAGCAACGGACATCCCGAAAACACTTCATTTACACTGATTTTATAAAGGTAAGAGTTCAGGTCACAGAAAATAGCAGTCGATATAATTTTTGTTAAAAAAAAATCCAACACAACAAATCGCTGTGACGCTTTAAATGAATCCTACGACGTAACGTTGACCTAACTAATCTATAATAACAAGTCCAGACAGCATAGGCCTCTGTTTGTTATATAGAAGGGTTTAAAGTTTTAGTTAAACAGCGCTTTACAGACCGACACAACGCACACGACTCATTTTTCTCTCGTGTTTATAATAATGTAAAACCGATTTTGCCAATACTCCAAATTTCCACAGGGTCGATTTAATAGGACACGCAAAAAACTGACCGCTGACCTCCACTGGGTAGTGAGGTAGAGCGCGGCTAGATGAGATCTGTGTGCTGCGGCAGGTGTGGTGCAGTGTTAGGCAGTTTGGGGAGACGTGTGTATTTTCGGGCAGCTGAAGGCAGATCACATGCTGAGGACATAAAGCAAGCGAGCGCTCCACAGTTCCGCAGCCCTGTGAGGATCCAGCTGAAAGCCAGAAAGAGTGAACACTAATCTACACATAGCGAGAGCGTCCCAGTCCTCGCTGCCCGGGCCCACACACACAGGCTTACGGATAGATGAGGAGCGCGGCTCTCGGCAGACTCCGCTTCTGCTCGTTCAGGCCCCAGGCACGGCGCGCGTGTTAACACGGAAATTACACGCAAAAAAACAAAGCGTTACGGTGACGGCGCAAAGCAGTGCCTCCCTTCAGCTTCCTTTGACTGGCATCACCCCCCCACAAACACACACACACACACACACACATCACACAAACACACCTAAGAGTGTGCTGTCTCCTCTTGTTGTGTGCGAGCTGTCGTCAGTGTAAAGTGCCAGTTTAATTACCCCCACTGGGCAGAGAGAGGGAGAGAGTGAGAGCAAGAGAGGGACAGAAAGAGAGTGACAGAGAGAGATGGAGAGGAAGAGAATAAAGAGAGAACACAAGCGTGTTACTGTGATTCTAAGCTGAATTTTACAGCAGTATGAAAAATGAGACAAAAGGGAACAAAAAGCATAATTTCTAGCAATTTAAGACGACAGCTCCGATTCCTGAAGGTGATTTTAGCAGAACAGACAAAAGAGAGCAGATCAGATCCTAATTTACACCAACAATGAGACAACATTACACTCATCTGCGCACAAGCTGAACTGGCCTGAGGAATAATGCAATTTTTACATTTTAAATAAAATACCAACACCAGCAGCAAACAAACGTTCTCATCCTGCAAATACTGACCAAAATAACTCTCCCGTCTGATTGGTTATTAATCAAAGGCATCAAACCCATCCAGTATGGAATAAAAACAAAATAACATCAATAACCAGTAACAAATATCGTCGCTGTCGGGCGGAAACCTCATATGTCCAAAACGGCTATTTTTCAGGAAACTGAAAAAACTATTTATATTCTAAATAAACCAATACTGTGTCAAACATCCCAAGCTATTTTCAACACGTTTCATTGGTTAATCATTTCTAAATTTTACAGACCCATGTGAAGACTGACCAATAGTATCGATTTATGAAAAAAAAACAACAAAGCCCAAAAGTGGAGTTACGAGGTTTCTGCCCGACAGCGATGATATATATATGCTGTTACCATTTTCACCCTTGAAATGCAAAAATAAAATCTAAATCATGAGATACAACAGCGCAGGCTAATATTAAATTATGTGGCCTAAAATACAGTCTAGAGTCTCTTTTCCTGAAACAGTGGTCTGGGAGGTGGTGAGCATTTCACGATCCGCCCCTCACACCGGGCCGGGAAGAACATGATCGGTTCAACTTGTCAAGTTATTGAAAAGAGAAAAGGGTGGTCTGTGTGGTGAATGAAAGGGGACACACAAAATGAGCTTGCACTGCAGCCAGGTACAAAACTGCCTCACAGCCAAAACAGCTCATATCCCCGTCAGTGAAGAGACTCACTTCAAGTCTATTGTGGCACACAAAGGCACGCAATGGTGCAAACAAAAAACGTCCTCAGAAACTCTCCTGTGTAGTCAGGGCTCCAAACCTGTTGCAGGAACAAAAACAGATCCTCCTTTACCGGCGCCGGAACACACCACACACCCCCTCCTTCAGCTAGACCTGAATAAAGCGAGCCGCTTTAACAGGATCAACTTCAACGAGTGATTATCAAACTCATCCAAGGTTTGGATTTGGGGATTTTGGAAAAAGGTAACAGCCTGAAACGAAGTACAAAAAAAAGTAGAAACAATGCCCTTTTACTGAAAAAGTCTATCTATGAAATTCTAAAGTAAATGCCTATATTTATTCAAGAAAAAATATAGAAATGGTCCTTAAACATTTTCTATGGCCACCATGGCAGAATGTTAAGCCTGTGTTCTGGTCGAGGTGCGGTAGGAGGTAGAACTGAAGACGATAGCAGCTTCACCCTTATTGCGGTTTCCAAGGTGGAATAGAAAGAACCAGTTTGTTCTAACCAGCTTATCAACCTCTAACTGGGCTTGGGACGCAGGAACAGTAAACACTGGTTGTGACTGCAGGTCGCATTTATGTTGCGTTCTGGAGTGGTGGGGGACTGTGATAATCCCCTTCCCCAAAAGCATCTAGAATCAGACCTGCATGCAGACTCAGACTCAGACTCAGACTCAGACTCAGACTCAGACTCAGACTCAGACTCAGACTCAGACTCAGACTCAGACTCAGAC
>JBBIGB010000002.1:15514592-15529908 GCA_037577075.1 Alestopetersius hilgendorfi
CACACACACACACACACACACACACACACACACACACACACACACACACACACACACACACACACACACACACGCAGTCTTTGGTCTCCACTGGTTCGCCTGATAAGAAGAAATGAAACTATAAAAACTTAACTCTATTCAGAATGAAAGCTGGGGTCAGTATGCTTTCGCTAAGCAATGATGACTCATCACTATTTAGGGCAAATAAAAAGGACAGGGAAGCCTGTCCTGGTAAGTGAGGGAGCTTGTGTATCATGAGTGTGGTGTGGTGCCTGCGGGGGAATGGTGCGGAGGCAGCAGGACTTAAGAGTTCAGAGTGTAGGTTGAGAGAAGCAGTGAAAGGCACTGAGGGGTATACAGTAAGTACAGTCTCTAGCGTATGCTCCTCTCCAGCACTGGGCGTAACCAAGACTTTTCTCAAGGGCTTTGGGCATCTGCTAGCAGGTCTGGTCTAAGGCACTCAATGGGACACTGGATGTTCTGTGATGAAGAAGAAGAAAGAAAACAAGGAAGAGATAGAGTAAGCGAGCACACGAGAGAGAGAGAGAGAGAGAATTAATAACACAAGGACCTTAACGTGCACCAAGAAACGAAAACTTGGCTCATCTCTGGGGTTCAAGCTTACCAACTTCCGTAGGGCATTCTCTCGGAGGCGATCATACATGTCTGTGCGCACTGGAGGCTGAATGAGGTCCATGTCTACCTCAGCCCCGGGGCGACGACAGTTCTCACAGCGCCATCCCTGGAACAACAAAGATAGATTTTTTGTTTTCATCTTAACTTTAGGTACCGCAGCATCCGTGCACACTGTACAGTTCAGCACAGCAGTAACGATGAGACATTAGAATCCTGCTTTCTATTGGCTGTACATACATTTAAAGAGTATGGGAGTTCCAAATAATGACTTGTCCTTTTACAGTCACAAACTTGCTTAATCACAGCGACATGACAGTGTAGGTCAAGCAGCGCGATGTTGAAGGGCGGTAAGCTTTACCTGTTGTCCACCATAGCAGGTACAGGTGCAGATAGCTCCGAGATACTCCTTCTGCCACTGGTTACCGACCTGGTACATCTTTCCTTCATCATAACATGTTGACTCGTCTAAAACATCATTTTGAGAACATGTGCATCAAGTTACTGCTTGCTGTACAGAATAAAAGAAGCAGCATTCATGTTGCGGGGAGTTGGGCATAATGGCTGGCATGACAAACTGTCGTAGAAGACGAACAACAAAAAAGTCCCATGTGGAAGTGAACAGCAGTCTGATTACTTCACCACTGAGTAAATAGTTCCCATACATCTGTTTAGAAACTGTGCAAAGATTGTCAGGAAAATGGTATTTGAGTTTTTCAGAGGACACTCATTTTCCTAAAACATGCAATTTCTCAATCAAAACAAGTAAATCAGATCTGGAGGACATGTAACTTTTAACACATGAAATTTTGGGGAAAAAAATCAAATCTGTTCATGGTGAGAGACACCCTTGGTAGCTTATAATGTTTTCTCACATTCAGAAAAGTTATATTTCTGCCCTCAAATGTCTTTCCGTACTGGCTGGCATGACAAATTGGAGTAGAAGACAAACAGCAACAACAAAAAACCCCATGTTGAAGTGAACAGCAGTCTGATTTCTCATCACTCTGCCACTTCACTGCAAAGCCATTAGTGAGCTGTAATGCTTTCTGACGACTGAACTCGTGGTACCAGCTAATACCAGGCATTGATTTAATACCAGGGCTCTGCTGAAATGTTTTGGAGTAGCAAAGTAACATGATGAAGTGCTCAATGTTCAGTATGACACAGGAGTGAGGTTCGGCTCAGTATACCAGAACAATGCCTCTCTGTGGAAGTGTGAATTCTTAAAGCTTACGTGGCTCGCATTTGAACTCTCCCTTTCCGTTGCCCAGACAAGTACAGCTCATCATGTGTCCATTCTCAGCATGGCGATCCCACTTCTCCCCAATACGGTAGTTGTGTCCGTTATCATGGCACCATTCTGTTTGTCCAGGCGGGTCGAGTGTGGGTAAGAAATTCGGAAAACAGCGCTTGGTCAGATTCCATCTCCACTCGCACAATACACGATTAACATATTGTCGCTGTCAGGCGGAAACCTCATATGTCCAAAACGGCTATTTTTTTAGGAAACTGAAAAAAACTATTTATATTCTAAATAAATAAATAAATACTTTGTCATCAAACATCCCAAGCTATTTTCAACACTTTTCATTGGTTAATAATTTCTAAATTTTACAGACCCACGTGGAGACTGACCAATAGTATCGCTTTATGAAGAAAAAAAACCAACAAAGACCAAAAGTGGAGTTACGAGGTTTCCGCCCGACAGCGATGATATGAAATACAGTCACACATTTTTTCTCAGTGCAAGGACAGTGCAATACCTACAAGACCTTTATATGTTTTGAATTCATCCACCTCTCTTACACACACATGCAAACACACACACACACACACACACACACAAACACGTTAAAGCAGACAATAAGCCTGTCTTAGAGTTTGGTATCGTCTGGTTACAGTTTGACAATACAAATCTAAAACATATGGCACCTCCCATCATGTTCAGGAACTGACACGGACATGACAGGCAGGGACTAGCATGGGCAAAGCTAAGACAATCAAAAGGTTCCTTCTCTTGTAAGCATTGGTGCACTTTCAAGGACCCCCCCCCTCCACCTTTGACAAGAAAAGTCAAAATACATACAGTTTAACCATTTTTTTAAAAATGAAAAGTAACAGCTGCCCATGCTAGTGTGTGTTTGGGGTTTAGCGTGTGTAAGTGCTGGATTAGTCACTCACTGGATGAATCACATCTGAAATGACCACTGCCTAGGCCAAGGCACCTGCACCACAGCTTAAATCCTGTCTCAGACATGCGCTCCCACTCAGTGCCCACCTCGTGGTAGGTGGCAGTGAAAGTGTCATAGCACACGTCCCTGCCTATAGGGACAGCCGAGGGTCCAGGGACTGTAAATATTTCAGAGGGAGATAATCAGACACATAGGAAAATGTACTTCTAAAACAATAACTGAAAGTGGCATTCTTCACATTTCATGAGCAATGAGGCATGTGTTCTTTTAAAAGGGATGTTTGATGTATTGACTTGGAATAACGTGTGCTTTACCAGAGTTTCCGACGGTCACCACTTCTTCCAGAACTTTCTGTTTGTGGTCTCCATTGACTGACTCTACAAGGATGTTATAAGAGGCTCCAGAGGTGAGACCGATCAGTGTAGCACTGGTGGAAGTGCCAGGAAGTTGCATCTAATATGTGAGGTGGAAACACAGAAGGTTCATAAGCTGCCAGTTTATATAGTAGACCTATCTTATACCTACACTAATAGGCCATTTTACAATACAGTAAACCCCCAGTTTTACGCGGATCCAGTCACACGCGGGTTTTTTTTAAAGAACGAAACTGATCATTCTACGCGGAAATATTCAAAACAACGCAGAACCTGCAAATATTCTCCACTTTTATTTTTTCGTGTCAATATGTTTTTTTTAAAAACTCATTTTAGTTCCTCTGGCTCCCCGTGCATGGCCATAGAGCTCTCTCTTACACACTCTCTCTCTCTCTCTGTCCCTCTCTCTTACTCCCTCTCTCACTCTCTCTGTATCTCTCTCTCTCTCTAGTTCGTGACTTATCCAGGGTGTGCGCCTCTCTCTCTCTCTCTCTCTCTCGTTCGTAACTTTTCCGTATTTAAACCGCAGGTTTATCTTTACATTTTCTTTAAGGGTATTAAACTGTTTAAAATGAAATTAAAAGGGATCTGGGGGCATATTTAGGGTTAACACTTAAAATTTTAAGGCATTTTTTGACCAAAACACAACAACACTGTTTTTCATTATACGCGGGTGCTCGTGTAACGTAATCCCCGCGAATAACGGGGGCTTACTGTATACCATAGACAAACACTGCCACCAGCCCATTTATGGTGATGCACTACTTGTAAGCCTTATTCTTTCATTTATACAGCAGTGTACACAGACGTTCATGGGACTAAATGGACCAGATTAATCAATGCAATGGCAGAATGTTAAGTGTGTGTTGAGCTGGTTTAGGTAAAGGGTGCTTGGACAATATGCTCGTATTTTGCTAATGTATGTGAAATGGCTAACTCGGATCTCACAGTATGTAATTCTGCTTAGCCAGAAGAAACTGGTTGCAAAGCCATGTGTAAGAACAAGTGTGCTCACCTGGAAGGTCTTCTCGTCAATCTCTGTAATGGGACTGCAGGACACAACATATTCTGAGCTGTCCGGCACTGGCTGCCATGTGATGGTGGTCTGGGTCTGGGCTTCCTGAGGCAGGTCTGTCTCATTAAAAGGGAACTCGAAAGCCAAGCCAGTCATTGGGCCTTCGCTCACCTTAACCACAGGCACTCTGTGGCCATCTGGCCCAGGAAGAGGGATGTAGACCAAAGGCTCACCATGATGCGGAGCCAGGGGTTGCTGCTGGCCACGAGTGCCATGGCCAAAGCTCTGGTACTCGGTGTAGATATGCTGGCCTTGTTGCCCAAGAGTGTCATGTCTGTTAGGGCCTACTAAATGAACATGATTGCTGTTTAAGCTCTCATCTTCAGGGACGTCCAGAATATCCGGTTTGGGCCTGTGGGGAACTGGGAGCTGGGGGGATATATCTTCCAGTTCTAGCAAGAGAAGAGTTAGAAATAAGTGCATTTGGCAAAGAGTGTAAGGTGAAGTGCAGTAGCCTGTCATTGCCAGCAAATCTACAGAATTAAAATGTATTTTTAACCAAATCTACAGAATTAAAGTGAAAACTGTAGAGAAGCATTGCATTTGTGACTTCTAAATTCTAAAGACATTCAAAAGACAGAGCACAATTCACTTCAGTCTTAAACAGTTCTAAGGAGCATGCATCTTGTTTGGGTTATGTATGAATAACTTGTACCAAATATCTCTCCATATGTATACCTCTATTAAACATAACACCAGTTATGTCTCAATAAGCACATTACAGCACAGGCAGGTTAAAAAGACAAAAGACTCTTACGAGTTCTGGCCTTGCCCAGGAGAGGAGTGCTTCTTTGGGCATTGTTCAGAGCAACGATTCTGATGATGTACTCAGTGCCTGGATTCAGACCTGCACTCAAAAATAAATAAATAAATATCAGGCTTGTTAGCTGTGATAAAAAGCTGGAGGTATAATGTGAAGGACGAAAAGACTGAGGAACGTCACATTTGCAAAGGCACATTCAAACAAATGACACAGTGTAACCAGAAACTAAAACTAAACTAAAATAACTAAAATCAAAGACATACAGAATGTTTCAGTGAGCTGATACAATTAAAGATGAAAAATGCACAAAGAAAGAAAGAGAGAGAGAGAGACAGGGATGGAAAGAGGACCGTACCAGTAATGGTGGCAGAGGTTCTGCCAGAGAGGGGTCTCGGGAGCAGCTCTCGTGGGATGCTCCCGGCCACTTCGTAAGTGATGTAGTACCCTGTGATAGGGCTACGGGGCGGCTCCCAGGAAAAGGAGATGGTGGTGGGAGTCAGGGATGTGAAACGGATATTCGCTGGAGGGCTGATCACTGGTTTAGCTAAAGACAAGGAAATATTCAATATCGATGTGACGGGCTGAGCAACGTTGAATAGGAAGATCTGGAGCAGCTACAGGCTACACATCACTCGTATCTTGGTGCGAGATTTACCTGTTGTGGCAGTGAGAGTGAACGGCTCGCTGCGGCCGCTTCCGTTGAGGGTGTAAATATCGATTTTATAGGCTGTCCCTGGCTGCAAACCTACAGACAACAGGAAAACAATCATGTTACAAATGATGCATTTACATATTTTAGTTAAGGACACACACATGGAATTTTTCAGCTAATATTGTTAACATTTTGTTTCAGTTACAGATATTTTTTGCATTGCAAAGCTGATGATACAGAAAATGAATTTCAGTGAAGATAGAAGTTAAATCCCTAAAGATTTATTGATTTTACATTGCCATAATGTACCTAAATTCAACATGACAACTAACTTTGTTATGTAAACATATTACTTCCTGTAGGCTATGCGGTCGTTGATGGTCCTTAGGAATAGGTACCTTGCCCAAGGCTAGTGACTACTACACTCATTTATTTGTTGTAATTATCAACTGTAAGTTCAGTATTGGACTGTGACAATAATGAAGTTTTTTAATAAGACTGTTTAAAAATATGAACAGGATGAAAAGCTAGGGAGCATGAAGTACCAGTGATGGTGTAGGTGCGGGAGTCTGCTGGGATGGTCCTGTGAATGGGTGCGTGACCTCCAGTGGTAGGTGTAGCCTCCACCAGGAAGCCAGAGATTGCCTCAGTCTTTGAACGCCAAGTGAGTGTGACAGAGGAGTCCTTCACGTTGGAGATTCGAACACGACGAGGAGGACTGATATCTACAAAACATGGTATTAGACACAGTAAACCAGTTAGTATATTGATATATAAGTGAAAGGAAAGTGAAAGGTAATAGAGGAATCGGCTTACTGTCGGGAGTGGTGACCTCGCCCTTGACTGGACGGCTGGTTAGAGAATTTTTCACAGCATAAACTTCTACCTCATACTCCGTGGCAGGCTGGAGAGGTGGCGGGGGGATGGGGGGAGAGAAGGAGAGAGAGAGAGAGAGAGAGAGAGAGAGAGAGAGAGAGAGGGAGAGAGAGCGAGAGGGGGAGAGAGAGAAAGAGAAAGAGAGAGAATGAGAATACGATACCACAAGTCTCTTATTCACCAACATATTCTGGCACAACCTTCATCTTTCATATCCCCACAAGCCTAAATGACAAGCCTGGCATTGTGCATGTGGTCATCCTAGTTATGAGTATTACTGGTCTCAGACCACAAGCCACAGTCACAGCTGCTGCTAGCACAAAGGTTCCTGTTAAGGATCAGCAAGGTCAATGCTGTGGACGTCTTAAAACATGTATAGCAGATGTTGAAAAGATTTCAGCAGGAATAGCTTCTCAGAACTAGCATTTACAGTATATAAGGCCCAAATGCCACAGTGAGAATGCAACGACGAACATGAGAATTCCTGAGATACCCTTGAATCTCATTTAAGAATACTCTCTAAAGAGACGAGACGGTTATTCACCATGAGTCCAGTGGCGTGGTACTGGGTTGAGTCGGGTGCGATGTGGACTTCTTTAGTAGGACCGTTCTTGTTCTTAGGAGTGATGGCCACACGGTAGCCAGTCAGCTGGACATGTGCTGCTGAATACCAGGACAGGGTGAAGGAACTCGAACCAACCTGAGAGAACTGGAGATCGCTGGGGCCAGGAATAGCTAGAAAGATGGAAAAAGAAAGGAGGGATCATATTTAAAATATAGTTTCTATTTAAAACATATTTAAAACTGTTTTCTAAATAAAAAAAATTAAACAAACCACAACAGTTATATCAGCATTTAAAACATATAAAAGTGCTTCACTGGCGAGTACCTGTGGTCTGTGTGCCCACCAGTGGGGGGCTGGGGGTGCGGTCATGCAGGGCGATGACTTTAACTGTGTACTCTGTTCCAGGTCGGAGACCGCGCAGCACAGCAACCTCATCCTCACCGTGGGGGGCAGGGAACAGCTCATTCTCACCCTCCTCTGCACTGGAGTACAGCACTTTGTATGAGGTTACCTGGCCGTCCGGACTTTCCCAAGAGATACGCATAGAAGTAGAATCCACATCAGAGAATGTCAAGTCTTTGGGTTTGTCGACAGCTGTAAGGAACCATGCAAAGAAAGGGAGAAATTAAGTCCATAATATTTTACTTGTGTGTGTGTGTGTGTGTGTGTGTATCAGTTAGTTTCCAGTTCAGTTATAGGTGAGCTATAAAGTAAAATAATCCATATTTATACCAATAGCGCTTATATAAATATACATACATACATACACGTGTAAAAGAGCCAGTTTATAGTAAAAATGCAAACTGAGGGACTTTACTGTGAGCTGGAGCACAAAGCATGATTTTAATGTTTATTTTTAATACATTATGCATCTGTAGAAACAACACTTAATACTGAATAATTAATAAATGACAGGAGGCAATGCTAAAAACAAAAAAACTTTGTTACTTACTTGTAATTACAGTCTCTACCAGTGGAGGGCTCTCTCCATCCTGGCCCAGTGCAAAAACACTCAGAGTATATTCTGCGGTTGGCATCAGCCCGGAGAACGTCATCTCTGTCTGATCTGCAAGAATCGCAGTAAAACAATCGCTGCATCAACACAGCTGTTTTTCAATGTTTATAACATAAAAGGCCTCCAACATGGCCAGAAATCATGCATGCTGTAGTTATTCACCTGGAGCGACCACCTCAGAGAAAGTGGGCCCTTGTCCATTGCGAGGGGTTCCAGTGATGCGGTATCCGGTAACAGGGCCCACTGCAGGGGTCCAGCGCACAGTGATAGTATTGTCCTTCACATCAGTCACTTCCATTTCAGATGGGGACTCGATATCTACAGAAAAAACACCAGATAATTCATTCTTCTCTGTCCTTGTTCTTTCAGTTCTGTTCAGCTCTTTCAATAACTGCTGTTATTTATTTATTTTTAACGGAGCATAAGCTCTCGCAGCACTCGTGACACCGGGGCCACTGTCCTGAATATCGAGCTTCGGAGTTTGTTCTTTATCTATTTAAGCGATGGATTTTCTCCACTGTTCTCAGACCTGTATAAGCTACTATTAGTGAATGAGACCCTTCACGACACACTACTGACCTCCAATCTTAGAGCCTCCGTTCTATTCCGATCTTTTTAAAAAATGTTAAATGTACTACTACTAATCTATTACTGTGCTCTATTATTATTATTATTATTATTATTACTATTATTATTATTGTTGGATGTGCCAGGCAACAAGAAGCCCTTTTGCAGATCTCATCTTTGTTCTGGGATAGTAAAAGCCTTTGAGACTGATGTGGCACTAAATGCTGGGGAATTATTTCCTCTTACTCTGAAGTTTGTCTTAAACAAGCATCGAGAAACAGCACGCAGCCAGTAGCTACTCCACAGCTGTCAGTGTTTAAGAGAACTGCCGAAACCATGTTTATTTTTATTTCTTAGGAACAATAATTAAATCGTAATTAAACCAAAGAAAAAGAGCCTTTCCAGAACTTTGTCTGCCGAAGCTCGTTCAGCTCCACACTCGCTCCCCATTTTTCCCCTTTGGATCTGCATCAATCTCATTATTAAACTTTAGCGCCCTCAGTTGACGGAAATCTGTCATTGCGACGGAGAACTTTAATCCATGCATTTTAATTTCATTCATTCATTTATTTATTTATTTTAAATCTCAGTTCTGATTATCTAATTTTTCAACTTTATCTACTTCATCAATGATTTGCTGAACATCAGTCAAGTCATTCTGGACTGGAAATGTTACAGGAGTTCGTACCTGTTTTATGGGTGACGTGAATGGGTGTGCTGAAGGCAGGGCTGTCCCCTCTGCCTGTTACGGCATACACAGTGACTGTGTAGTCAGTGCCTGGACGCAGACCCTGTATGGTGGCAGTGGTCTGGGAGCCTGGAACAGTGAACTCTATTGGCGAGTCATGACCACCTGATGGAGAAAAACATTTCAGGAGTTACATAACAAAAGTAGTTAACAAAAATCGTTTTTGCCCATCAAATAAGTACATCATCAAATGACTACTGACGAAAGGAACTGGCCTATTCTTTGGCGAGTTACAATTACATAAACACCAGAATGTAGATTAGAACAAAATATTTACATGCAGAAAGACTATAAATATAAAAACAAAACTGAGTTATAGTACATCATTTCTCTACCTGACTCTCCATGTGTGATCCGGTAGTACCTCACAGTAACAGAAGGGGCATCCCAGCGGATTGTGATGCTAGTTGGTGTAGAAGAAGTGACCTCCAAATCAGTAGGGGCATCGGAGACTAGAAATCAGACAAAGCAAGACACCTTTTTTAGGTAGAGCTAAATAACAGGTAAATCATAAGATAAACAAAGAACAACAAGGTATAAATCTATAGGGAAGGTTCTACTGCAACTTTAAATGGACTTTGCTCCGTGGGTCGTGAGATATGGTTGTTATAAGCTGGGTTTGGTGGCTGGGAAACTCTGGACCTTAAAGACCAAATTCCTGCACAGGATTTTCCTGCTCAGACACACTTTAATCAACTCATCAGTTAATTTGTAGGTTTGGAGGGCATGTTCGGGCAGGGAAGTCAGCAAACTATGCTGAACTTCTGACTCTGGCTCTCAACACCTGCGCTACGCTTAAGCCTTCATTAGCCTGTCCTACTCAAATATCTATACAGAAACAATGAAGACGGATACAGCAGTGTGCAGACACAGACAGAACAGTAACATACTAGTGGACTGGGTTCCAGTAAGTGGCTGGCTCTCGTGGGAGCCACTAACAGCATATATGCTGATGATGTACTCCGTCTCAGGGGTAAGACCGGTCAGTGTTAAGTGGCTTCTGGAAGGGGGTAGCCTCTCCTCCTTAGAGCGGCCTCCACTTGTCATTTGATAGCGTATACGGTATCCAGAGATGATGGCCTGAGGAGGCAGCCAATGCACGGTGAAGGAGTTTGTGTTGATCTCAGAGAAACGCAGGCCAACTGGGGAATCCAGTACTGTAGCACAAAGAAGATAACATAAAAAATAACTGGGTCAAACTAAAAGAAAATCTGAGAGAATGATATATTACACTTTCCACAATAAAAACTCACCTGTTCTCTGAGTGCTGACCACAGGTGAGCTCTCTCTCTCTTCATAGACACAGAACACACTCACCAGGTACTCAGTGTTGGGCAGCAGGTCTGCAGACACACAGGCAAAGAGATAGGAGAGTAAGAACTACAAATAATATCAAGAATAACAATAACGATCTGGAAGAAGCTTACGTACGGCGAAGGACAACACTGTGGGAGTTTCCATCCACATTGCGCTCAATAATGTCATCCTCGTCATCAACTGGGTGATAGCGAATGACGTAGCGGTCAATCTCACCCGACCTGGGGACACTGGGGGCAGTCCAGCTCACGGTCATATTGTCAGTGTTAATGTTACTGAATGACAGGTGAGTCGGAGCAGGAACAGCTGGGAAAGAAGGTGAAAAATAAAATCAAAAAAGGATTGTTTTAACATAAAATGCAGAAAAGTCACGAGTGAAACTGGTTTTCATGCATCATTACATCAACAATACAGTAACCCCTCGGTTTTACGCGGATCTGGATTTACATTGACTAAGGGTAATGCAGTTTAAAATGACATTGAAGTGTTCTGGGCAGATTTAAGGTTTTTCACTATTCGCAGGTGCTCTTGGAACATAACTGGCCGTTTTATATATTATATTGTGTGTGTGTGGGTGTGTGTTTGTACAAGAACATTTTATGTACATGTATGTAATACATATGTATGCTATAACGCCGACATGCTCACCTGTCTGCTGTGTGATGGTGGTTGGCTCACTCTCTCCATTCTCTGTCACGGTGATGATACTGATGTCATAGTCAATGCCAGGTTCAAGGCCGAACACGGTGTAGAAACCTGTAGTGGGCTCCACAAACTCCTCAAAGATAGGGACGCTTTCACCCGCAGCCATCACCGTAATGCGGTAGCCCGTTATGGCAGTGGAATTAAGAGGACTCCAGGTAAGACCAATCGTAGAATCAGTAACATTGATATAGCGGAGGTCTGTTAGCTGGGGCACGTCTACAGTGTTAACAGCGCAGATAGGAAGGGTAGTCCAGGCACAGAGATGAGACAGAAAGGAAAGAGTTAAACAACACACATCTCATGGTTCCGAATGCACAAAGTGAGAGTAAACCATGGCACAAGGCATTATTGCCAAGTGATATGAAAACAGTACCATTAATAAAAAGGTTTTAATCAGAATTTACAATAAAGTGAGGCAAAACCCTACTCCATTTAATATATTAATGGTAATGTCCCATCACTTTTTTACATCACAGTAATGTTAGTTCATTTTCCATGTCTTTCAGCAAAAAAAGACATCATAAAGTCTGATTTACATCAGTGGCTGAATAATACATAATGTTGATTAATGAACCACTCAGGGATCAGTCACAGGATGCATCAATATTGCTGCATCCATCAACATTTGAAATGTTAAGAAGTTATAGCACGAAATCAAGTTGGCACTCATAAAGGTTTTATTTTGCACAGAATAGTCGTAACACATACCCGGAGTGACTGTGGTGGAGATGGGCACACTCTCCATACCATCCTTCACTGTAAACACACTGACATTGTACTCTATTCCGGGGCTCAGGTTCTCCAGAGTGCACGAGGTCTGGCCTGCCTTTACAAACTCTTCTACGGAGTTGCCCTGCTGCCCCTTAGTGGGAGTGCATGCCACTCTGTAGCCTGTGATGTCTGAAGAGTGAGAGAAATTGTTACAAAAGGCTCAAATAGAAAAAAAGCATAGGATAAAGAAAACCATTACCCTTCATAAATCTCTCCCATTTGCTATAGATGTTGTAATAGTTGTAACAGTGCTTTTCCACTATGCCAACAAACAGATAACAGATTTGTAACCACACTGTGATGTTTGACAATGTCCAGTGGAAAAGAACTAAAAGGCTGTATATAACCCTCATGCAATAAAAGAGAGAGAGACTTTGGAAAGTAAAGTGTAATGCGGTAGCCCGTTATGGCAGTGGAAGACCAATCTTAGAATCAGCAACATTGATATAGTGGAGGTCTGTTAGCTGGGGCACGCCTCCAGTGTTCTAGTGCAGATAGGAAGGGTAGTCCAGACACAGACATAAGGCAGAAAGGAAACCAAGTGTGCGTACCTGGGGTATTAGCTTCATTCCAATGAACCGTCAGCTCCCCAGTGTTTGGATTAGTCTCCAAGTTGAGGTCAGTAGGTGGAGATAAACCTGAAGTGTGAAAGATACTTTCATGACATGCCAGTATCTGCAGCCCTTGGCTAACGAACCTGTGCTACACTAAAAAATCTTTTTCCTGTGAACAAAAGCAGGACATGCTGTCTCTGCAGTCTTACGCGTGGTGACCCGGCGCGTGATGGGGCTACCATGCCCGTGACCATTGATGACTGGCTGGACACTGTAGGTGTACTCCACTCCAGGGGTCAGGCCTGAGATATAGATGCTGCCTGATTCGGAGGTCACCTCCCTGGGGGCCTCTCCACCTTGACTGGGCCTTACAGTCATCTGAGGGGAGACATTATAAAGTTAGAAGGGGAGTATGTTTAAGTTAACCTACAGGTGAACATGGTATTTTCAAATTAGGTAACAATATACATATCTGTCATGTCCACATCTTTGCTATGATGGAAGAAAGAATACCTTGTATCCAATTTTTGGCACAGGACTCCAGGAGATGACGATGGAGGTGTCTGTGACATCAGTGTTGAAACGAGGAGCACTGCCCATTGGCAAGGCTACGAGGGGACAGTAAAGAATCCCAATGTTTAGAGGAAAGCAAAAAACAGCATAGTCCTTGTCCATTGAATTATGTGAACAATCCAAAAGAACCAGAAACATTTCCTTTCTGGGTCAAACCACGACTTGCATCTGGATTGAATTTAACCACATGCATTTAAACTTGGTAATCAAATGCATATTCAGTCAGTTGGACTAAAGCGCTTCATGGTTCAAAACAAACCCATAACCCAACAATGACTTCCAGTGAAGAATGGTAAGGTGAAGTACGGTAAACATTAACCAAACAGGGGGTGGTCCCTTCCCATGACAGCAACAGCAAGAGGAGGTGTCACCACAGTGTTGGGAGTGGTTGGAGAAGTGGGATGACTTTACACTTGTATAACATGCGGCTGAAATCCTCAAAACTCATCCTGAAGTGGTTTGAGCATCGGATATAAATCTGCTTCAAATGTGTTGTGTGTACTGATATCTGAAATTCTATGCAGAGAATCTCTATGCGCACAAAATCCAGACTCAATGCGCATGAACTGAACGGTTATTAAACTGTTGCATGGAGTTTAAACTCACACGTCCTGAAGGTTGTGACAGCTCCTTCGCTGATTACATTGTTCTTCTCCGAGTGCAGCGTGGCCGTGTATGCTGTATCTGGCTGCAAGTTCAACAGAGTGTACTGGGTCAAGCGGGCAGGGATCCGCAGCTGCTTGGGGCTCGAGCCCTCCACGGTCAGGAAGAGCCTGTAACCTGTGACCTCAGCTCTGGGAGCTGACCAGATGATAAAAGCACTGTCCTCAGTCACATTGGACAAGCGAATGCTGGTGGGAGCATCAGGCTCTGTGCAAATAAAAGAAGAAAGATTAAATACTCTAAGGCCTAACCATGAAAGATGGAAATTACGGGATATGTTGAAACTCACATCTTTCTAAATGAATGACAACACGCAACATCAGGCAAACTCAAAATGAGGTGTGCGGCTGACATTGTGCTGAGAGCAAATACAGTGTGGGTGCATTTTATGTTAAAATAATCTCTACAACAACTAATTTTTTGGGTGTTTCCACATCAGCGCCACGCCACTATTTCTTGTTCTACTTACTGGTAGCCTGCTCTCCAACCAGAGGTTCGCTCTCCTCTCCTCCCTTCAGGGCAAAGATAAAGAAACGATAGAGGGTTCCCGGATGCAGGGGGGTAACCTCAGCATAGGCGTTGCGAGTGACGGGGAGCTGCGTCTCTCGTTCCGTCAAACCATCAGAGCCCACCTGCGCTACAGAAACACGGAACCCTGACACTTCTGTTGGAGGGCCAGTCCAGGTGATGGTGATCTTCGAGTCAGAAACGTCATAGAACTGCAGGTCAGTCGGAGACGGGATTTCCTCTGTGGTTAGAGAGAGTGGGAACATGGTCAGATACAATGACGATGTCAGAATAAAGACTGTAAATGATACTGTAAATGGCACAGAATGGAATTCTGGAAGGGAAGTGAAGAGCTGGAGAACTAAAATAGAACTAAATTCCCTCTCAAAATCCTCAAGTATAAATAATGTAAAAATATGTAGTTCCATTTTTAAACACTACACTTTCTCCAAACAAGGTCTTAACCCTCAACCTGTAATTTCTGTGTGTTTACGGTACAATAAAACTCTCCCAACTGAAGAAAATAATTTAAACACACCACTGGTGTCAAAAACACTACTGGAACAAACATCTGAAGAGAGCACTACCTTTCAGTGCTAGGAAGAAAATGGCAAATGCCATGAGTACTTTGTAAAGCAAACTTTGCACAACTAAACAAGATAAAGAGTCTTTTCTAGTATAACAAATTACCATATTAGGATGCACACTTGCTAGCTCTGACCAATAATGGTGATTAAATCTCAGGTTTGCCAGAAAAAATATC
>JBBIGB010000002.1:15535442-15552604 GCA_037577075.1 Alestopetersius hilgendorfi
CCTTCAACATTTTATGAGACGCTGATTTTATGTAACGTTTGATGTCGCGTGATTTTACTGTGTTTGTTCATCTTTTATGTTTATTTATTTATCTATGCTTTTATTTATTTTCTATGGTATACTTTTATATTGTATCATGTCCAGCACTTTGGTCCTTTGTGTTTACAAAAGTGCTTAACAAATAAATTTGGATTGGATTGGATAATCCCCTCAGTTATTACGGCAGAAATGTCAACAACCATGGAAAACATACGTCTAAAGTCACAATGAACACCTAACAATTATCTCTTCACATTTAAGGCGCAAAATGAAAGAAAATGTAAGAAATGCTTAATAAAGTGTAATAAAATAGTGCAAAGTGTTAAATATACACAGAGAAACCTGAAAATTTAGTGCAAGTTTAGTGCTAGGATGTTCACTAGCTGTTCACCTTCTGGTGAATAAAGTGTTTTTAGAATATGTGCAGTGTTTTGTATGACGTCTGTGATTCACAAAAAAACGGCAGATCTTCCATAAAAGGAGTTGTTTTGCTGTGCTAAGACCATTTATGACAGCTGCGTTTCCGGCACGGATTCAAACTAGCAACCAAACTAGCTTCGCAACCTCTGTTTTCTTCCGACGAAGAATAAAAAATATCGAACACATTTTTTATTGATATCGATCACGTCTATTGCAATACATATCGTTATCGTTTTATCGCCCAGCCCTACTACATGTTCCTCTCAAACTTACCAATGGCATCACACTTCCAGCGTCCACGACCCTGGCCAAAGCAGGTGCAGTTCATCATGTAGCCCTCATCATGGCGCTTAGTGAAGGTTTGGTTTACCTCATATGTTAGACCATCTACAACACACTGGTCTGAAAAAAAGCCACAGAATTAATATAATACAAAACAGTCAAATCACAAACAGTTCTTGGGACAACCCATCGATTATGTTTAAAATGTGAAGACTCTTTACGCCGTTAAACATTGTTTACATTTACAGCATTTAGCTGACGCTCTTATCCAGAGCAACGTACATCAGTACTCCAGTCGTGGCTTCACTCAAAGAATGTCCTCTTTTATGAGGGAGGGTGAACTTACCTTTAAGCTGTGAATAGGCAATACAGCTCCACTCTCCACGGCCATTCCCTACACATGTGCAGCGCATCATGTGACCCAGAACATCATGCTGTTTGTCCCACTGATCTCCCACACGATACATCACTCCATCACTGGTGGTGCAAACTTCCTCATGGGCTGAAAGAGAAGTCATTAGTACTGATGAGTGCCTCAGAGAACACTGAAGTTCTCATTACGACCTCGATTAAGGGGAGGGCTAATTATTCACCCTCTGCTGGGACAAATAAAAACATTTCTACAAAGGACCAAGTAAAGAACAGTAAAATCACAAATTTAATACAAAGATACACTCTAAATTAAAACACACAGTGCTCTTTCAGAATGGCCGCATTGTTGCGAGTCACAAAAGCAGCGATTAACCTATTAATGACTGGTTAATGAAAATGAGTTGATGAGATATGGTAAAAGATGCCAAGGCCGAAGGAGAGAGGGAGCTGAAGGAGGAGACCACCGATCTGAGAGCAGCTGTCCTGGACTCCAGCCAGCCCTGCAATGATGCACTGCAGGCCAGACTCTGGGCCTGGGCCAGACCCTTTCTGTCTGAACACCAGAACAGCTGTGGGGCTACAACGAACCAAGACACTCTTAAAAAAGGTACTCCAGCCAGAGAGCCACTCTAATCTGACCCCGGTTTTAATTACTCTAGGAGTGAAAGTGCTTGTTAACTTCAGATTCAGATGGTTCAGGCAAAGAACATACTTTTATCAAAGACTTTGCCAGAATTTAGAAATTTTGATTTGGTTTTATTGGTTACCACTTTAGCATCTTTTGGGTAGTAACAAAAGAATAACTAAATAAAAACTCAACACTCCCTAACCGATACAAAAATACAAAAACAAAAAAAGTGATAAAGATCAAAAAGCACAAAACAGATCCTATCAATGAATCAAATTTCAAAGGCCTGCCAGATCCTGCCTGGCTCCTCCTAATTAGCACTTTGAGGCCATAAAGGGCCTTTAAAGGCACCACTCTGCAGGAATGTAAATGTGACTGGATAGGGACTGGCTCCTCCTTTGTTCTACACTCTGGCATCCTCTTAACTCTTACTCGGTCTTCCCTTTTATGACCCAAAGATTTGGGAGCAAGATAATACACATAATGGTAGCCATCATATCTCTATGTTAATTAAGAAAAGGTGTGGAAACTCAGAAGAGTGCCTGGTATTAGCATCCTTTAGTCCTGGCCATACTTTACAAATTGTCACCAGAGGTACAAAAATTCATGAATTTCATTCATAAAATTCAAAAAGTCATGAATTTATGTTAAAGCTGGTGAAACACAGGTCCATTGTGCTGTTTGTATGATTAGTCTCTGTTAAAATGTTCCATTTCTTTTTGGGTCCAGGGGCGAGAAGGAGATACTGTTTGTTCTTTCCATAATTAGAAAGAAGTTAAAATATAAGCAAACAACTTTCAGAGCAGTTTGATGAGAAAAGCCGCTGTGTCAGAACTTTACACAGAAGAGGTGATTTGAACCAGAAGTGTTTAAGGCCCCAGGGAAAATTACTGCATGAAATGGTTCTGAGTCTGCTCCCCGATGCCTTAGTTTAGTTTTAAAGCTGTTGTAAGGAAAGGTTTTGCCTAAAACATTATTCGTGTGTGAAGATGTGAAGTCGTACAGGGCTTTATCGTGCAGCGGCCACCAAAGACATGAATGATATGACCCCTTTACCACCTCTGCGAACACCTCGTTGTAACTGTACATTTCTCGATAGTTGCACATCTCAACACTTTGATGGACCTTCGGTTAAACCTCAATCTTTATGTTATAAGAAAATGGAAAAGTAAGTAGAATTTCCCGTCTCTGTTTAAAGATCAGAATAAAACGTTAGTAGCACTAACCAGCCATGGGACAGAAGCCAAACCTCTGATCTCCATCAAAGTTATACGTGGTACCACACCACTTCATGCCATCTCTGCGTCCATCAGCAGTGCAGTCTGTGTAGTTACGGCCATTATACAGGTAAGGGAAGTGGCACAGGGCACCATTAGAATTTCCTCCTCTGGTTGTGACCAAAACTGTAAAACACATCATGGACCACAAAATGAGAATCAAGAGGAAACTCCTCACAAAGAGTGTTTAGCACAGTAGATACTGACTTCAGGTTTCTTACCATTCTTTTCTGTGCAGAAGGAGTACTTGTGGTCTTTTTCAAAGTCGGAGGTGGTGCTGCACCAGAGCTGCCCATCGCTGCGTCCCTCTGAGGTGCAGGAGTAGAAGGTCTTGCCCATTGATACAAATGGGAACACACAAGGCTGGCCGTTTGTGTTACCCCCATAAACCTGAGAATGACCAGCTATAAAGCAAAAAGATGAGCACGTGTAAAAACAGCAGCCCTTTCCACTGATCCGTAATTAAAATGAACACATTAGAGGACCTTATCAGTCATGTTTGAAGTGTTCACTATATTATAAACGCCGTATCCAACATAAAGCAAAGCGTTTGGTTTCATTAAGCGAAGAAACTTACCCCACTCTTCACAGCTGATGCCACCGCCAAGGCAAGTACACAGCAACTGTTTGCTGCCCTGAGTCTTGATCCAGCGCATTCCGGCAGTGTATGACACACCCGAGTCTGTCAGACAGCTACCTTCAGCAGGGGTCACGGGGAGAGGCACAGGCTGGAAAACAGCCGGCTGCACATTCGTGATCACGCGAGAACCAGTACCTGAATGAGCCAAAAACAAAGCGTGAGTACACCATTAACCTTACTGAGGACATACAGGGATGTGTGTATTTGTTATCATGCATATTTGGTAGCTTTAATTATCCTTTTAAAAAAACAGTTTTAAAAAAACTGTCAAATAATTAACACCATACACACATTCTTTAGAGAGTTACAGTTCATCGTTTCCGGAAAGTCACACACAAGCGTTTTCTGTTTTACACCTAATAAGGATCCATGGTGCAGTGAATTACTTTTAAAGAGAAATACACACTGCACAAATTAATAACCAGCAACTTTATTGTTAGTGTTCACTCCTTTTCTTACCTAGACCAGTAGTGTGTAAGGAGGCATGTCTCTCACATTTCCACTCTCCTCTGCCATTACCCGTGCACAAACACTGCAAGATGTTTCCCCGAGCATCAGTCTTAGTCCATGTATCCCCAATGCGGTAAGAGGTGCGTGTGTCCTGGTCATTACAGCGGTCTGAAAACACCAAACACACATTCAAACATTTTAACACCAATCAAAGAAGGCCGGCAAAGTGTGCATTACTGCTCATTAACAAAAGTACGAGCAGAGTTTCCAGCACATAGTTAAAATTATATGCTAGAGAGCTGAAGGTTTCCCTTCTTCATTAAGCTGCTAGAAGTATGCCTACAACACAGATGTGATGCCAATGGGTTTTCGCTGTAATGGCTTTTAGGGAATAATTAAAGTGAGATCCAGCTGGACAGAGACCGAGAGCAGAAGTATGTGTGGACTGGACTGTTAAACTATTTCAGCCCCGCAGAGATTTTCCTTACTTCTAGATGTGCAAGTGATGCGTCCACTTCCTTCTCCCAGACAAGTGCAGTCCACGATCATCCAGCCCTGGTAGGGTTTCTCATAGGTTTCACCCACCATGTAAGAGGTGCCAGCTGCATTGTCATAGCAACGCTCAGCTAATGGGCAGAGAGTGAAAGACAGGAAGACATGAATTCAATGTTACAGAGAATGAAGGCCAGTTTGTGAGATCCACATTAAGCCTGGTTTTAGACTCAGCTAGAAGTTTCATAACATTTTTATTTACTGATCATTCTTCTTGATGAGAATCGGAATCTTGAAATGGTCACATCTTTCAACTTACAGAATTTAAGCTTTACTGTCTCCATAACATCAGTGTTGCAGTTTCTTACCAACAGGTTTGCAGGTCCACTCTCCTTTCCCATTGCCCAAACATACACACTCCAGCATGTAGTCTCCGGTGTCATGGGGCCTCCTCCAAGTGTCTCCAATCTTATAAGAGTTACCGCCTTCATGACAGCGGTCTACAAATGAATAAAAGCAAGTAAATAAACTGCACTGGAACCAAACTTCTGTCAGTGTATAGTATTACAAGAAGCTTTCAGTGTACCCACTCGCAATAGTGCAGCTGATTTTCCCTTTGCCAGAGCCAATGCATGTGCAGTCCCAGATCATCCCGTCCTTTGGCCTCTCATAGGTCTCTCCCACCCGATATGAGCGAGCGTTCACTTTATCATAGCAGGTCTCCTCAGCTGTGTTAGACATGAACAACGTTTTCATATTCATATTTCAGAGATGCTTTATAAAAGCCCAACCGGAGCACACAGGTATTTTCCACAGTAAATCTGAACTCACCCTCAGGTTTAGTTTTACACTTAATTCCAGCCACTCCGCGACAAGTGCAGAGTAGTACGCTGCCCAGATATGTGCGCTCCCACTGCTGACCCACTCCATAAAACTGCCCATATTCTACACAGCCATCTGTGGAGGACACAGCATGAAAAAGCCATATCTTATTTCTTTTCTTCACTCATAAGCTATGACTTACACTTAAACAACAAATAAAAACTTACAGAGCAAAAAACAAACTACTCTTATAAAACCACTCAAACAAACTTGTTAATCTTGATACAACCTGATTAAGGATACATTGGGTTACATTCTTCTCTATTTAAAATATTTTTGTCTAAAACTTAATGAAACAAAATTACAACATGGTAAAAATGATGAAGGGCTTCAAAACAGTCCAGGTGCAGTCAGCAACATGCAACAGAAAATAAGTTTACTCAAAAGTAAAGAAGTATTGCCATTTTTAAAAAAGCCCAGTGGGTACACAGGAGTCTCCAGACTGAATGGAATCAGTTAACCGCTGAACACCTTGCTGGTAAAGTGATATCTGACACCTTTAAAGTGAATGAAAAGTAAGCCAACAGCTCTGAATACGAGAAAGAGACGGGTGGCACAGGTTAACCCACCTTGAGACACGAAGGAACCAGAGTGCTCCTGGGCTTGCCTCCTCCTTTTCTCCGCGGTTTTGGGCATAGAGCTCACCTCGCTCACCGCCAGCAGAGCCACGGCCAGCACCGCGGCCACACGCCCCCCGCTCATATTCACGGGTACAGATGAAAGAAAACCTCCACAGCAGCGAGAAAAGCCTCTTCCTTGGCTGTGGGAGAGGCTGAGGACACAGTAGGATCTGCTGCCGAAGTTGGAGCTGCAGTCTCTGAACTCCTCCAACTCACCACCACTCTTCTCCTCTTACTCAGGCCACGCCCTCTTTCACCCAAGGGCCAGGGCTGGCACAGCTTTTGCTTGAGCTCTGCATTCTGTGGGAGGAGCCAACAGCTACTCACCAGCCCTCACAATATAACCCAAACTTTTTAAAATGTTGCAACTTAACAACAAAAAAAAAGAAAAGAAAAGAAAGTTATCCTATTTTCCACACATTACATTTTATTATCTTTTTATTTTTTTGTCATGTGTTAAAACACTTTGAGTCGTCTGAAAGCTGCTATATAAATAAAGTGTACGGTTTTAATTCATTAACGTTTAGTAGGCTTTTATCAGCTCACAAGAAACAGAATATGTTGGATGCTAAATTTTTTACTCTTTTTATGAGGGTCGCCTATAGCATTTACTTACAAACCTCCTCTTCTGAGAAAGGTTTAACCAGTTACAGTAAGAAACAATGTGACTTAAGTGAATACATTTCATGGGTGCCTTGTCAAGATATATGCTGAATGATATACTGCTGACCCACTCCATAAAACCCACTCCATAACAATCTGAATGTGTTATATTTAAGAAGTAGCATGGGTTTGAGCCCCAAGACCACTAGTAGCACAACGGAAGTAAACTTAAGCAAGGTACCATCCCCAGACACTGCTCCCCAGGTGCTGCGGTCCTGCTGCTGCTTCACTTGGTGAATGGGTTAAATGCAGAGAACAATTTTGTGCTGTTCACACTGTGTGCTGTGGTGTATCCATGTCTGACAGAATGGACACTTTACACACTTTGAATACATTTGAGATGTATTCAGTACTCAGCCACACCCACTTTTTAAAGTATATCGCTCAATTCATATAGTCTAATGGTGAATACACTGCAGGTAGACCTGCAGTGAGTGATGTCAAAGTAAGCTTTCGCTGTGTTAGAGATAGGCTGATCCCTGAGGGCTCTAGGCCTCTGTTCTTTAGACCCATCTGAAAGCAATTAACCAAACCAAGAGCTGAAACTGTATCTCCCTGCCCTGTTAAGTGGCTAGATAAAGTCAAACTGAGGTAACCATCACCCCCTAAGGGAGGGAGTCATGGGGAGACAGACAAATCCTAGAAACACAAGCAAACAAAAGATTTGCATGTGGCAAAATCCAGCATGCACTTTCATGGAAAATAAAATGTTAGTTGATATGAAGGAAATTGTGAAAAACAATACAAATGAGGAATAAAGAACAACCTTTTTGTATTTAAGCTTAAAACACATATAAGCTTGTCAGTAGCAGACCTTGGAAAAACCTGGACCAAGGCCTTATGTCTAGGTGCATTTTGCCTGCATGTGTGTGTCCCTTATCTGCTGGGTCTGTCTGCTGGGGCATCTAGTAGAGAACAGTCCTGACATCAGCACCCTTTCATTTCAAAACTGAGCTGCTCTGTCTCTCTCACTGGGAATTACTGTGCTGAAAGGTTTGCCTTGCATTTAATTAAAATGACACAGAGAAAGGTTTAGCATGTTAAAGAACCTGTCATACTGAGACATGAGACGCACATCACAAACACTGCCAGTCTCTTCATGATAACGATGACATCACACGGAGAAGACTCTGACACATGATTCAGAGACCCTCAGACTCTGGGCCAGCTGTTGGAGTTTGAGTCAGGAGTTAGCTCAGATGTCAAACCCCCCCCCCCCAACACCACCACCACCACCCCCCAAAAAGCCCACCCTTCCGTCTGTTCGTTTTCCTACACCCTTCCCAAGGGGAGTTGAAATGTGGGGGGGGGGGCGTTAATTCATTTAGGTGCTAATACACAAGACGCCCTTCTTTCAGTTCTGGATGTTTAGAGGGATTTTGCACGTCATGCCGCTTTTAATGAGACAAATATTTGCTTTTAACTAAAACAACATAGAATTTACCCAAATCTTGTCAGTCCTTTAGATGTGATGATTCAGACTGCGCTCCCAACCACATACACATCCGCTTCATGAATCAGTTTTGCTTCGCCTGAACTGCAGTGGTTTAGTCCAAGTGACGGGTTCAATCTCAGAACATCTCTCAGCTGCCAGGTCTGGTGTTTAAATCTCCATAGGAAGTGTGTGGCATAAAATCTCATTAGCGCATTCCTGTAGGGGAAGTTTAGTGGCAGGAGGAAAGAAAAGGCTGAAGGATCCACATTAGAGAGCATAGTCAGGGAGGTAGAGGAAGAGACTGAACTCAGAAATCTCAAGCCATTTTAGCAGATAACTGAACTTGTGCTCAGATTATGGGTCACTTTATCACCTGTGTTTTTTCCTCCATAACAGGCTTGAAATATTTCCATATTTGAGAAAAACTAAGTACACTTCAAAAACAAAGGTGCAAGGAAGAGCTTTTTTTGCCTGATACCAGAGGGTTACTGCCTTTGGGTCCCTAAACGTATGAATCACGTTCAGAAATTGATGTGTCAGGGCTTTCTGAAAAGTTCTCAGACTGTACAAGTCTTTAAACAATGGAATACTTTTCCTAAACACATAAGCTGCAGCTAGGAACAATGTGGGAAAGTGTATTTTTAAGTTGTTCATTGTAAACTGAAGAAGGAAGCGTAAAGAAAACTTTAACTAAGCCGATGCACGTAAGTTTACTGACAATGAATGCAGTGCAGAGAAGTGAGCAACTGTTAGTTTAAGCCCAGTGTAATCTCTACATCTCTCCTCCAGACTATGACATCATCCTCCCAGAGGAGCGAGCCGCGTACAGCTGCAACCCCCATCAGCTACAACTCAGACTGCACTGAATGTCCAAACTCAGCACAAACTCGTCCTGCAGCCATCTTCTCCTGCAAGACAACCTTGGACTAATGAGTCCCGCGCCATACAAAGTGATTTTCTCTCCTCGAATCATTACAGTAGCTTTAAGCCTCTTCAGGTAACCAGCATGAATTTGATTTTAGTTAAAGATGAACATGAAACATCATAAGAATGTTGTGTGTATGTTTTAGCAGCATCTGGTCAGCAGTAGATATTTTGTCTGGGTGTGCAGGAGGGAGAGAGACAGACAGTTAGAAGTAGGAGAGAAGAGAGGTCAAGAAGTGGGGGAGCTCTGAGCATTACTGATGGATGTTCACCAGATCTGCAGCATATCAAGGAAGTCTAAACCACAGACATCTCTCTCTTACTCTTGAACATCCTGTGGGTGACCAGAGGATGCACCAGCGTACAAACCTCTGCCCAGTTTGCTGAAGGCTCTATTAAGATGTGCTCAGTTACTGACTGATGCCAGGCCACACAGTGTACGCACTATTTTCGGCTCCCTAATAACTTTTCAAGCTCCTTAAAGAGCTCATTCGGAAACACTCAGTTGAAAGGTTCACCAGGGAACAAAAAGAGTGTGTACCTTTTCATACCCAGCAGGCATCTGAATAAAATCTTATATGAACAATGACTATCCTGGAGTGGAATGAGCAAAAACATTATCTGTCCATCATGAGAGTAATCATGTGAAAATAGTGGGTCAGAGTAGATGTCAAACTACAGTAATCAAAATGTTCTGATTCATATTAGCAGCTCTGACAGTATGACTATCCTTTCTGGTGGCCAGTATTCCTTTTTCAGTTTTAAATCCTTCATCAGAATTACAATTTCCATATGATGACTGTTTCGGCTGGGGGAGGGATGGTAACCATGGTAACACCAAAACAGACAGACAGAATTCCAGGGATGTGAGTGTGTAGCGGCCGGCATGAAAGTGTTGAGTCACTGCAGTTCTTTTTCATTTGCGGTCTGACTATTGTGGACTCACTAACAGGAGAGACTGAGTGAGGAAGGCATGAAAGTGCCCACTAATGCACGCTCCTCTGAGGGCACATGGGCAACGCTGCTACAAAGCAGTGAACTTTGCTCCGCGGCCCTGAAAATGCTAACGCTTCATAAACAAATCATTGGAGGTATAACTATTACAGCTTTATGGAAATACCACAGCCCCACGTTTCAGAAAAGCATGCTTCAGAGAAAGCTGTGCTGTGTTCTAAGAACATTATAAATAATTCCAAAAGAACACTAATAACAATAAATCCAGTTATCTTTGATGCAGCGAAATACAATGTACATCTAAAGCATAAACATGACACAACTTTCTTTGTATCCCCAAAATTGCCCAACTTTTTTTCCAGGGGTGGAGTGGACAAACCACAGAGATGATGTGTTGCAACAATAGAAATGTGTTTGGGGAAGGGAGAATGGGCGGAGAGGAAAAACAGTCCAACTGTAGCCAGAGTTAATCCAGCAGAGCCCCTGCTGAGGTGATAAGGGGACCCCTTATCACTGTGTAGAGGGGTTCTAAGTACTGATCTCTATCTCTGTAATGCCCCCAGCACCCACCCACTCTAGGAGTAGTTCAGATGGCCAACCATGCTCTCATCTATATCAGCTGACATACAGCGATAACCAGTCATGTGCTTAAAACACTATTTTACCATTAAAGTCACTAAAGAGTACTAGACCACTATTGGAGTGAGGTATTACACACTGTTCACCATCTAAACACTACTATTCTCATATATTCCATCACAGTTTGAGACTAAATCATTATTTAATGTTACTCAGAGACAGCTGATGTTCCCACCACTTGTATGCTCTACTTTCAGCATAACACACCCAACTAATCAGACAGTTAATAAGCTTTAATTAGTGTTAATGAAGTTTGAAGAGGGTTGGTATGTGTTTTATGCCATAAGAAACAATCATAATTCAATTATACAGGCATTGTGAGACTTTGTGTCCCTAAGATATAAATCTCATGATAACACAAATGATCTAATGCCTTTCTAGTATATTATTCCTTTCAGTTTGCCTGGATTGGATTTTATATTCCTGACGATGTACAGAGCTTTGCCTCTGTGTACAATACAAATGCCCAAACCAGGACACATCCATTCTCACATTAAAGGAGCACATAAGGGAAACAATTAACGAATTTAATGTATCAGGGAAACTTTATCAGAGTCATTTCTAATTTCAATATCACTTTGTTTTCAGAAAGGCCTTTATATTTTATTGATTTATTTCTAGTCTCTGATGGAACCAAAACCTCAATAAGCTGTAATAAAGAAAGCCCATGGAACTGCGTCCGCCTCTGCCGGAGGATGGGTCATTATCTGCCCTCCACACTACTCCCACTGTGCTGAGCAAAATGAAATACAGCAAACTAGCGGCACAAAGAAGAAAAGTGCATCTCTGGCTCAGCTTTGCCGTCTCAGTGTTCCGTAGGAAAGGTGCAGGCTTGTTCTTTCCTGGCATTCGCTGTGGAGACTTTTCACATTTGTTGTTGTTTCCCAGACGTTTTAAAATGCTGCTCACTCCCTCGCTGCTGTACTGGCAGGATGAGTAAGATGCATTTTACGAAAGCGGGCTGAATGCCCCAAACCCACATAAAAAAGTGTTTGTGAAACTGAGGCATATATGCAGCACACACTCCTACACACACACACCACCAGTGTCAGGAATACCAGGATATGACTGGAACCAATCGAGGCTAACGGGTCTTGTGTCGTAATACTGCGAGTGAAAAAAGCTGTGAGTGGAAACCTTTAGACACAGAAAGACCCTCAGATGGTGTTATCTACGGTACTTCTACTGACGGCTGGAGGGGAGGTGTGAAAGGGTTTATCCCTTACAAACCTGGAACACAGAAGAGGTGTTTCTGTGAAATGGTTTGTGCACATCATGGTGAGGAACCCCAGCATCTGTGTTTAAATGATCCAGAAATGGTTTAAACATTTAACGTGGCAGCCAGGGTTTGGTTATCAAGTGTAGCTATCGTTACTGAAGTACTGAACCGAACAGCTTTGCCTTAGTTTTTAAGGAATGCTGACAATATTTCCAAATCAAAATATTGTTCTTTAAAGAATAATTTTAAAAGAAACGACAAAACATCCAAATAAGACAAACACAATACAGTGTTTACAGAACTTCAACAAATCTCTTGTTCACTCAAACAAAATGGCAATAATTACCTTTAACATACTTCTAGTAGTGTACTGCTGGTCACACTGAAGAGGAGAGTGTTGATTACAGCATTAAATACGATCTGATCCAATTACCTCCTCAATACCTAGTTGTCATACCGTTAGAGATGCTGATTTAGTTCTGTGATCATTAGGCCTTTTTTCACAGAAGGTTTATGCTACATAAGCACATTTTTTTTACTGTAGACACACAGTAATCTGTGAAGAAGGTAGTATTTCACAAAGTCCTCTTATAAAATCAGTCTTTAAATTGAGACAGGACATACTCAGGATCTCTAGCTCCCCTGGCAGCGAGGAGGATGAACAGCATCTGAACAGCTATAACCTGTGAGCATGTAGCGTCTTTCACTAAACATAACACCAGCGGCCGTGTGTGTGTCACCCTGATGATTCTGTACTGAAAGCAGTCTTTTTAGACAAGCTTTAATCTGTGTGGATATCAATTTTCAATATCATTCAGAATATACGTATGTCCTGACAATTTATTTTCTCTGAAAAAAATAAACCATTTCTCTTTCATTAATCCCAGGTGTTACAGTCTTATGCTGCTGAGGCAACCCTACAACAGCAGCTACTCAGAGCACAATAAATGCCCCGTCACAGCCCCGTCAGTCCTGCTGGCTTTCCATGAGCAATGTCTTTGGTTTTCAGAAATGTTTGCAGTCACACCGGGGCACAGTTTTATGCTTATACAAAAATGCAGTCTCTGGAAAACGAGGTAATCAAACTGTGTGTTCCCAGCCTCCATCCAAACATTCACACAGCCCTGTTTCTCCAGCACTGCTGACCCCTACCAAGGCACTGTTAGTGCTGAGGCATGAACTGATGACGAGACAGGCAGACTGAAGACAGATAGGGTCACCGGCAGTTGTGTGTTTAAGATTACAAACATAATTTAATTTTCATTTATACTATATCCAGACCGCTGAGAAGCACTGTGTTAGTGTGTGAAAGATATCTGATGTAGATGTTGGGGGTAAAAAAAAAAAGATCTCACATAAAACTGGTTGTTTCCAAGCCCTTAAAGGGAAGCCAGTCGTTTGGAAAAATCTGGCAACATTTGGTGCCACACCTCATTTGCAGCGTACTATTAATGGCTGTTTGTATGTGAAGTAAGTTGTGAGCTGGTAAAACTCATTCATCGATGATTAAAAGAACGGTTCCATAAAGAATTGAAATCGGTCACATGCCCTGATAAACCAAGACATGTCTGGAGTCCAGATTTAAACTGTGAGGATCGTGTTATAATGCTAATGGAATCCCAGAAGCCCAAGTACATCCTCTAAAATTCTCTCAACCTGCTCCAATCAGGTGGCACAGATTTGTCAGTGCAGTTTGGGACACTAAAACTGGATAGACATTGTGTACATTTCTATGTAAATTTTCACTGAGACATTTCTTTTATGAGTTTTTATGAGTTTATGATTCCTGTTCTTATACTTGCCCCAGTGGCAAATAATGAATGTGTTGTCTTAATTGCAGTTTGTACATTGTATATCTTTGTGCGCTTGATTGTTACATGTCTAGTTTGTTGTATGTTCTTTGTATGAATATTTCGATGCTCAGGACACATATGTATGTAGGTGAGTGAGTGAGAGACCCACCCCTTTTACGACGGCCACCTACCAGCCGGCCTGGATAATAAACCCTATATAATCTGTCTTTCTCTTTAATGTGGAACGCTACTTTACTGCATCTCTGCTGAGACAAGCACATTATAGTTTACCTCCCTGAAGTGTGCATGCATTCTTTAAAGTGTTTTTAAATATATTTCACTACTGACTTAAGAGGGGGGCGTCTCTCGGTTACCACCCAGAGCGGTGTGTTATTGTGACACGGTCATCATGTCGTGCAAAGTGATATAGACTCACCTCTGTGTCCTCGGGCAGCTTTTAAACGATTCTGCAAAATAACACACACACACACACACACACACACACACACACACACACAGCTGTGGAGGAAATTTTCACTTCCCTTGACACTAAGATCATTGGAAAGGTCAACAATATGTTGTCAGGAAAACAGTGTTGTCATAGTTACAGACAACACACTCACTTTAAGATTCAATTTGAGCATTTTAAACCTTTAATAAGTTATTAAAAGGCCCTGAATCCATCTGACATCTATGTCTCTCATATTTTTGATATAGCATACGGACCTGGGCATTCAAGAAACAGATTTTTTTGATGAAACTGAAAATTTATTTAGGGTTGTATTTTGCTGCAGTCCGTTTAAATATAATATTTAAATTAAATCCATGAAATGTCGGAACCCACCGATCTCTTATCCTCATAACAAATAGATAAATCAGTACAAAGTGTGTCACGGATAAACTCAGTCATGAGGTTTAAAAAACATTTCTGCACATCTTCCCAAACACAGATCTCACCCCTGGTCCTCGGTCTGCACTGAAGACAGAAAACACATGCTGTGGTGCAGCAGACTCACAGAACCGTGTGAGCGCTTGTGAATAACAGCGGTGGTCTGGACTGAGGGTGGCAGTCACTGGGGCATGGAAAACTAAACAAGTTCATGTGTGTGGTGGCATTTGTTGCAAGAGTTGATATAATTTCTAAATGGATTGGAGCAACAAGAACGATGGCCTTCAGAAAACGATAGATTCCACAAACATCAAGATAAACATCTGATCGTGTGTTTATTGTGTGCCGTGTTCTTCAAAACGATGCTTTCCATTCTTTTTCTCTTTCATTTCATCCACATTTATCCCATTTCCTCTATTCGCCTTGTCTTTTTTGGTGCTCATACTTAATAATTCATTTGAAATTGCAAGTTTGCCTTTCCATTTGGTTAAGTTTTCATGATTTTCATCAATAGGAATGGCTCAGAATCACCGGGATATAAAATCTCGTTTAATGAATGTATTATAATAATAAAAGTTACTAATAAAGTTACTATTTCAGATATGCAGTTTTGTTATGACAGTGACAGTATGTAGCGCATTCAGCTGTGATCTGTAATGACCTGTGCTCAGATCAGCTGGTGAGAGTGTGCCTGCTGTATCACTAATCACTGGTCTGTTATAAACACTGGAGAGAGAGCTGCATGGCGGTGCTGGTCATTATGGGGGTGTCAGTTGTGCAGCATCAGTTACATTCTGACATGCAAATCTGCTCTAAGGCTGACGATAATGTCAGGGTGGCCTGTCTGAGTTCCTCTCCCTGAGTTTTTTAGTGCATCCAAGTTTACCCCACCGACTTCAAGAGCCAGTGTACAGCCCCACTCAGATAAGCCTGCTTCAATTACTCACTGGGGTTCCAAAGTGCTGAGAAAGCTCCGCAGGGAATCTGCTATATCAAAGGCGCAGGGGGACTTCCTGCCCCACTTCATTTGCTGGAGCATTTCCTGCCCTGTATAAACAAACCCATCCGATTTACAGTGTAATCTCGGCCTGATCACAACTGGCAAAGAAACGTACATTTGAGCTTGATAAAGGACCTGGTTAAATGAGAGTACTACGCCGTTCTTAGCTTGCGGTCTTTCTTGTGTCCTTAAACAGGAGGCTAACCGCTGTTTATGTTCTTGTGTTTTTGTAGTTGAGGGGAAATTTTGCCTCAGGCTGTATTTATTTGCTTTATGCTTTTCCCATGCAGAGGGAAGATAATCGAAAGGCGGTTAGAACAATAGAGAATAAGGCTTTGGCCTTACACGGGCTAATGATCTAGTCTGTTCTGTATAAAGGATCCTTCAAACTTTATCAGCCTTCCCATACATCAGTTGTGAAGAGCAGAGTTGGAATATATTAAAATCAGACAATCTTACTGAATTCATTTATGCTTGAACATTCAGCTTGCTCAAACCCAACTGAGCATGTTCCGACTTGCCAGTGGAGTTCCCCTAGTGTTTCTGTCGTGACAGAAGAGACATAAAACAAAGCACAGAGCCTTTAAACAGCAATGAAGACGTAAGAAGGATGGACAGAGAGAGACAGAGCTAACTCTGAAGTGTTCCGTCAAGTGGAGGGAGTTCTCAGGGGAGCAGCTGAAGGAAATACACCCCCCCCCCCCCCATATCCTGCACAGAGAGCACAATGAGCATAATGAATATAATTACACTGACCTAAAACCCATACCACTCAAAGAGGATACACAACCACATATTAGCACAATGCTAAAAAGTGACTTTCAAAGGGTATTACTCACACTCTCCCTTCTTCTGCTTGCCTTTCGAAGCCCTAACACCTTCTCACCTCAGAAAGCCCCACCCCCACACCCTCACCACATCACACAGTCACCATGGCCATTGAGTCCTCTGGCCTTGGCCGAGCTGACAGAGCCAGTCTGTTCCCAGCCCTCGGTGGGATGCTGTGCTGAGAGCAAAGGGTCGACACACTTATGTGACAAATTAGCGTCTGGATGCTCCCTCTAACCCAACCTGTTAGCGCCCCAGCATTAGGACTCCCACATGGAATCTCCCCCGGTCAATGGTGTCTTTGTTCCAACCATGGCATATATTAAGCGTATATTAATGTGACACTGAATAGAAGCTCACCATGGGGCCCCAGGGAGCTTTCAAGGATAACTTATGAGTTCTGTCTGCAGTGGACTGCAGATCAGGAAGCGCGTGGCTCCGCATGTGTAGAACGGTCAATCCATTCACCAACGTAATCTCTTTTACTCTTCTGCTCTTACACATTAGAGTGATGAAAGAAATAATGGCCTGCAGTGGATATATATCTGACTGGTGGAGAGCTTCTCACAGTTCCACAGTCCATTTGTGTGAGAGATTACTTCTTGATGAAATATTGTAAATCTCCAGTTAAGTCCAGCTGTGGACCAAGTAGTTAACTGTAACACAGGTAACTGTCACACAGGTAACTGTAGCACAGGTAAATGTAACACAGGTAA
>JBBIGB010000002.1:15601731-15613380 GCA_037577075.1 Alestopetersius hilgendorfi
GGGATTATTAAACATATTTACATTTACATGTACAGCATTTAGCTGACGTTCTTATCCAGAGTGACGTACATCAGTGCTTAAGAAGTCCACGACTGTTTCTTACCTGAAAAACAGCTTAAATTTGAGTCGACTATTTAACCGAGATACTGCAGTCAGAGCATCTATACAATAACTGCCACATAATAACTAGCCAACACCTAACCCAACAATACATGAGCCCTAGAGAAGTCAAGGGAACATATACCATGGAAACATTCACTAATACTGTAAATAAAAACAAATACCATTTTGACCAGCAAATAAGGCAAGTACAGTTTAGTCTGTATTTAATTAAATGTTTGGTCCTTTGTTTCTGGACAAAGAATTTCTAAAATCCCTTTTAAAAAACCAGAGAAAACAGTTTTCCAATTACTTTGTAAGGACAGTGACTTTCCATTATATTATCAGTTATCTGATAATATATTACAGCCCTTTCTTCCTCAAACAATATTCATCTGTTTATTTCATTATAACGTTGACCAAAGCCCCTGAACTACAGAGTGCTTTATGACAGTCAAATGATCGTTTACAGCTAACGGCTCCATGTCAGACCCTGAAAACAAAGGAGCAATTGTGCGCAGCTGCGCCACTATCAGACGCAATAAACAGGTTATCTTACACTCAAAGGCATATAATTACTTTCACAGAGTCATGTCATCTGCTTCTCCTTCTGTGTACACAGACTCTGGGAATTAAAGATGAATCACAGAGAAACAGCTTAATTTTTTAATCCCTTTTGCACCATAAAACCAGTTTTTATATTGTAGTGCATATAGTGTAGGGTACAGGGTGATGTGAATTAAATGTATCTATGTTTCCATCCCAGAGTTGAATAGAAAAAAGTGAGCTCAGGAAAAGGACTTGTGAGTGTTGAACAAACAAGGCGTTGAAAAGCCCATACGCTTCACTCTGAACAACTGTCCGGGGGAGAAGGAGAGCATTAGGACTGAAGAATCTGTAGAGGAGGCATTCAGTAGATTTACTATTCATATACAAATGTGGCAGTGTCAGAGCTGCCCTCTCCATGACTGTCTGACCTCTGCATGTCACAAGTTGCTCTATAGGTTGTATGCCAATCCCACCATTCTGTCGAGCTGTTATCAGTGTAACAGCTTCCATTCCTCAGCTTCACTGGGACCAGTTGGAAGAGAAATGCAGAGTTGATACGCTCCACAACACCATTTCACCTCTATCACAAAAATGTGATACAGTCAGTTTACTTGATCATTTTAAGGGTATCATACAGATGCTTTGTCTTAACTAACATTGAATTAACTGTATAAATATCTGTATTTGAATACAGTTTCCTATTATTTTAAAGCCAACCTTAACCTTACCGGAGTTAATAAAGATACGTTACTTTGTTACAATTAATGTGTCAGAAGATGTAGCAGAACTCTCAAAATAAATTGTGACACTTGATTCTGATCTTTACGGCTGGAAATGATGTGCCTATTTGAATCAAACAATTTGGTTGCAGTTTAAATCGTTCTCCAGTTACCCTTCATAATTAGTCTGCTCTTTTGTGTCCTTGTGACTGACCAGGGCAATTGAAAACTTCCTCTGTAACCAGGGTTGGGTGGTACAGGTTAGCGAGTTCAGATCGCTCCTCAATGGCTTGATTAATGATAGCCACCACACAGAGACGGCTGAACAATAGCAAAGGCTGGAGGGGTGTGTTACTGGACAATTAGCAGCAAATCCTCCCGCCAGCAAGTTAAAGTCAAGCAGAAAGTTGAACGGACACACGTGCACATGGTGCACAATGGAGCAGGGCTGGAGTGGATAATTAGGCATGGAGAGCTGTCGCAAGCATCTGTTGCCCCACCGAAATTCACGGTGGGTTCAGACACTCACGCCGAAGAGCCCTGGCCAGTGGAGCATCGTGGGTGGCGAGGTGGCCTGAGAGAGTGATACATATGCAGATGGACAGATGCTGAATTTCAGCAAAGAAAAACACAAAAAGAACATTTCCATGGGAAGAGCGTGACCATGCAGCCGTGAAACAAAGGTTACAAAATTCAGCATTGAGGGTCAGATCTAATCAAAATACCCCTCCACCTCAGATCTGTTCCTGAGTGATGCTCCACATCCATTTCTGAGAAATC
Organism: Alestopetersius hilgendorfi; assembly: GCA_037577075.1. NCBI lineage: Eukaryota > Metazoa > Chordata > Actinopteri > Characiformes > Alestidae > Alestopetersius > Alestopetersius hilgendorfi. The sequence goes on from JBBIGB010000002.1 coordinate 15,603,879, forward strand.
ATTCAATATGTCCAAAAGCATTCGGAAGAAGTCAGCCTCCTAAAATATGGGCAGCCTTTTCATTTCTGCTCGCTGTATTTAATTGCCGGAACAGAAATCAAAGGGCACACACAGCGAACAGGTCTGAATATGTGTCCTGTCCTCGGTGTAAGTGTGTGTATGCACTGGGGGCAAGCGACAGGACAGCGGTGTCTAAGATTACCACTCTAATATATTACCACCCCGCTTGGGTATGCCGAGAACACTAACCGCAGGTCAGGAAATCATCCACATTTTATATTTGTATATGTGTGAGGGAAAGAGAGAGAGAGTGAACATTAAATGTGACAGTTCAATTATCCAATCTTGTCTTACTCGTGCTGCACCTGATCCTGTCCTGAGATGAGTTGGCCCACCCACTGATAGACTTTGTGTTTTTTAATCAGGAAGGCCTGCAAGGCGGCTGGAATGAGAGGAATAAACAGCAGTAATTTATAACCGTAATTCTCACCCAGCTTACCTGCTCAGCATATGCTTGCTGCACGCTGAGGCCGAGTCATTTAACACATGAAATAAACTCTAGAGTGTAAATTACAGGAGCCAGCGTTGTAATATTGCAAAATATGACTAAAGGCTTCTTATATATATCTTCCACATAATCACACTCTTATGTCCTGTATACGTGTATTTGCTGACTATAATAATCTGCATCTTTTAAACTAATGCCATTTGCATGAATCGTATATCTTTAGCTGTTCTGATTATATGTTTGCCTTTACACCATAAAAATGCCATTCATAAATTAGAGCATCTCCTCTTCCATCAGGCATTCATTAACATATTCTACAAGCTAATGTTGCACACTTTTAAGAATCGTACGTCCTAAAGTTGTCGTTAAAAATGCAATATTTGCTTTGCAGATCCATGGCAATTTTCGGAGTGCCTCTCAGTCTAAATGGTGCTGTCAGGTGTATTTAAATGATCTGGCTGCTGGTGATCTATGGCGCTTAAGTCAAGGGCATGGGGGGAATAAAGGTCCCTGAGCCAAGACACCTCACAGTTATCCAAAAACAAATGTTTCCGGGCTAATTCTGAATTCTGTCCTTATTTGTGACCTTGATATTTCTATCTATTTATGTGTTTCTCTGTCAGTTCTACAGGGAGGGTTTAAAAAAACAAACCCCCCCCCACAAAAAATGGGAAAGTACTCATTTTTCAGGACAGTAGCCTTAGATAAGGAATGAAAGTCTGCAAAGCAAACAGGAAAGGGCACAAGTGGTGTGTTTTAATGCTGAATGTGTCGCAGTAGCCATTTATTAGTGGCCTTGCGAAAGCCTCGCCCGGCGACACCCTGCCACCTTCTAAAACAGAAGCTTATTTAAGAAATGGATCGTTTTAGCCGGCAGATGCAGAACTGGTGCGGAGCTAATGGAGGAATTAGTAATCCGTTAATTGAGCGTTCAGTCACAAGGTTCCGACAGGTTGGAATGAAAGCTGTGCATGGATTATTTATTTGGTGCCACAGCCAAACACAAAATTTAATTCACTAATTAGAACAACCGCTCCCATATACACACGCATGCCTGGCCTCAGTTCTGCCTCTCCTTCCTGCCTCCTCTCTACTGCTGTGGCACGTAAGTGTGAGGGCACAACAATTCAGTGACAATGCAACATTATGGAAACAAATAGTTCCATTAACCATGCAGTCAAGCACTCTGGGACTAAACGTGTCAAGTTAGCGATGGAGGAGGCCTCCACTTTGATTAAGACGGATGATTTATTGAGACAAGAACATAACTGGTTCAGCCCATGCTGGAAGTCCAGCCCGGGAAGGTCATTTCGTTCCTGTTTTGCCCATGTAGATTACCAGAAGACAAAGATGAAGCACACATCTATCTATGCAAATCTGGGCGATATCTCAAATATGTACTTACCCAAGAGTAACTGCATTTTACATTTTCCTGTATTTTTTTTTTTTAGCTTCATGTGTTCATTTCTCTATTTCCATGCATGTCATACTCAGTATATAAAGTACCCTTAATCAGAAAAGGTGGCTCATGCTGTTTATAGAACCGGGCGATACTGCAGTAACAAACAGGGTGTAGCTGCTTAAACAAATGCCGCCTGTAATTTCCTTTTCAAGTCGAGTTAACAGATGTCACTTGGTCGCTTTCCTGTGAATAGGACTTCAGGTCAATCACGCAGATAAGCAATTACTGTTTAGACATCTCTCAATTATCTCTCGGCTGGTTGACCTGCAGAAGACACAGAGGAGGAGGAGACGGGGCGGGGAAGACAGAAAATACGAGCAGCAGCCACCAGCCAAAAAGCCTGTATTCAGTGGAAAAGGCCATTTGTTACCCTGCTTAACCTCTAAAGACATGGCAACCAGTGCAACTTGACTAATTAAAAGCGTTCTGAACTATTAGGCAGCACATCTGTTGGATTTTCTCCTGCAAGGCAGCAAAGTGGGATCCTGAAACTGATGAGATTTTGGCCAATGTGGCAGTTTAGTTCAGCTCTGTCTGTGCAATCACAATACAAACAGAATGAAATAAACCACTGAAAAATAGCTTCTACACGGGATAAACAGTACAGTTAGATATTACTGTAACAGTACTGAGATCGCTCACAATCTTCCTTTGTTACTACCATGAGCAAAGTAAACTTCCACTGCTTATGTGTTAGAACAGGGATTTATTTCAGTCATTCACTCAAGTTTGTTCAGCAGAATTCCTATAAAGCAAGGCCTAATCGGTTTTCTAAATGAGCCTTAAGTCTCAAAGAACGTCATAGAAATATGTCCTTTGTAAACTAATATGATATGGAGCACTTCTGGATTTGTGTGGATGCCCTATAAAGCTGTTAGCATTGGGGCTTTGCCAGAATGTGGCGTGGAACCATTGAAATGCTTGAATGGGCCTTGTGTTCATGTGATCATGCTGAAGAGTTTCTCCAGCTCAATGGTCTCACATCAAAGGCAGGACTGTCATCATGCTTTATGATCTGACATTCAACCAGATGCTGTTTACCCACCAATCAAATCACAGAAAGGTCCACTAGGCACACTTAATACAGACACAATTAATGTTACTTCATAATAGTATAGAACAGACAGATCAAATTACACTTAATCAATAAACTAAGCACCGTGACCGAGCTTGCAATAATGTTACAAATCAAGTGCTTTCTTTGAAATATATATTTGATTTGGACCATAATTCGGAACACACACTCAAAGGTGAAATAATGTGCTTAAGTAACTTGATAGACATTAAGACGTGTTTTTAAACAATCTTTCTCCATGCTTTAAAATGGAGCAAAGTGTTTGACAAAAATGACCAGTTCTTATTTTTAGAGTTCATTCTAGTGCATTCCTGGGCCAGACTCCGAGGATCAGGAAACAAGCCAGTAACGCTCGAGAAATGTGCCTCTTGGTGGTAAACTTTCGCTGACCCCCTGTTTCAGATAAACTTGTTTCTCCTGCACCTGTAGATAAGACACCTGTTCTCTGACCTCAGAATGGGTCAGTAATGATGAACAGAGAACTGCAACGATCACTCTTTACTGCAGCGACACATACAGCTGGAGCCAACTCACCAGCCCCTCGTGCAACATCGCCACGAATATCAGTCAAGCTCAACCTGCCCTTGAACTCCTGTAACTGATTATGCATGGACAACAAAGCAGTGAAGGATTATCAAGCAAAGTAAGGCTAGCTGTACACAAAAATATTCAGATGGCCCATTTAATTCATTCAGCTCCTACGACACCAAAACAAGGACGAGAAAAAATAAAACGCAGCTGAATATACGGGGTCTGTTATACTGTTGTCTTTATCTTCAACCTGATAAATCAGAGCTTGTAATCAATAGCATGTTTGACAATGACACAGTAAAAGCGACACTCACAAGGGGTAATTCCCCAACTCGCCACTTTACTATTTTCTGAGAAAGAATTATATATAATTACATAAATATATATTATATATATTTATAATTTTAAATACATTTATATAACACTCCGCGGTTAAGTGTTGCTATGTCAACGGACGTGTGAAAGCAAGCTGAGCAGCAGTTGATAAGGCACAGACAGTGATTAAATACACTTAGTAATATATTACTTATAGAAATGTATCCTCATTGACCTTTATAATTTTTTCAGCTTGTAATAAATGTGTGTTCGTTTTAACTGCAAAACTATATGAAAATGACATTGTCATGACTATTTGGAATACACTGTAAAGGAATAAAATATGCTTGTTGACAAAGCTCATGAAAACCATAGTAAAGAACAGGGACCATTTGGGCCATCTCCATGAAAACTTGGGGAAGTGATATTAAAATGTTTTTCTCAGAACCTATGACCTTACAACATAGAAATATAAATATGACATCAGCGAGTCATTACATTTTAACACTATCCTTTCGACGACCCACCCCCCAACCCCCCGCCCATGCATCCTAGCATTACCCTGTGCCCATTGTTGACACTGGCATCCAACTGCACAATTATAGCTGGTATCATTTCCATATAGAAAACCACTGCCAGCAGATAAGAATCAGAATCAGGATCGCGTTTATTGGCCAAGTGTGTGAGTGAAAACATACAAGGAATTTGATTCCAGTAGATGGTGTCTCTCAAGTACAACAGTATAAAAACAACAACAATATTAAAAGATACAATAAACAATATACTGAGCAAATATAATATACAATAATAAATCTACAATATGAATACGTAATATGGATTTATATTTATAACTATAAGATAAATGTTAACAAATGTAAGTACTTTTGTACAGATATGTTTATACTATTTATAAATATAAATATATGTATGAATGTACATATGTACATATAAATTTGTGTATAAATGAACAATACAATATAATAAACAATCTAAATCTTATATACGATAAGATAAGAAAGAATTTCTTTATCCTGAGGGAAAATTATTTTGTCCTAAACGTGTTCAATACAACAAGAGGCATAAAGATAGGCATCAAAAAGAACAGAACAGTAGTAATATTGCAAATGCCATAACAAAATAACTCTAAAAAATAACAAACAACTAAAGCAGATGTGATAAAATAGCACTATTAGTGCAAGTGGTTATGAAAAGGGACATAGTGTTTGTGCCATGAATGAAACATTCTAGACTGTTATGCTGTGAATCAGCTGTACATAAGACCACACCCAATACCAAGCACTGGCTGGACAGATAACCCCAGCTGTGGAGCAGCGGAACTGCATTTTCTGGAGCGATCACATGCCATTAGAAACCTGTGGTATAGCTGGAATGTTTGGAGTGTTTGTGACCCATAAATCTCGTATCTGACCTCACAGATGCTTCAGTAATGAATGTGATCAAATGCTAACAGCAATATTCCAACATCTAGTGTAAAGTAAATCCTACAAATAGAGACTGTCCTCTATGAGGACAGACCTCATATTAATACCTTGGATCTCAGAAGAAAATGAGTAGGTGTCTAGAAACATTTGGATTTGTGCGGTTTTGTTAAGACACTTCTTTTCCAACAAAACTGCTCTTGAACAAAAAAACTGATTTTTTCCAGCCTTAACCATTTAAGTATCAAAACTATAGCCATCTTACAAGAGCGCTGAATGAGTTGTTTTATTCAGCGGTTTTGAACGGCACACTTCAAGAGGCTGTTCACTCTGTGAGAGGTCTTTTCCATCCTCGTTGTGAACATCACTCAGCACAGTTCAGGTGCTCATCCAATGCACTGATGACTTGGTGTGGTGCTGGATAGTGGAGCCATTGCACCCATCCATTTTAATGAATAAAACAAGTAGCACAGTGATGTCCTGGAGCACGGACACCTACAGCGCTTGTGTTTAATCAACATAAGGGCCTTGTCAGCACACTATTTCAGTGAAATTAAAGAGGTTTACGGTAAGAGGACTCTGGAAGTGTGTCTCTGTGTGAATGATGAGCGATGGAAGAGAGAGAGAGAGAGAGAGAGAGAGAGACCTTCGTCTGATTATTTGAAGAGCAGCAGCATGCAGATGGGCCGAGCCGAGGCCTCCCCCTCCTGTTTGCCTATTGACATGATAATGGGTACAAATTGATGAAGACATTTCACTCACTCTCTGACAACTGCGTGACACAATACACAAACACTCCACCACCCACAAGCGCACATTAATCACAGGCCTACTCCTCCTCTGTCCACCGCTGGTGTAGGGCCTGCATTCATCAGCTAATTCCCTCTGACTCCTCTCTCTGTCTCTCAGATAATCTCATCAGCTCCTGCACTTAATCAGCTTTAATGAAGTCTTGATCCACCAATTAGACCCTATCAAACCACTTATCACTCACTGGACATAAATATCCATTCCACTTTAAGGCATGCTTGCAGCTTTTACAGTTTAATTATTTTGTGGTACACACACACACACACACACACACACACACACACACACACACACACACATCAAGGCACTTAATTATTTTATACACAAATATATAAAGCGTAACAGTGCTTCCTTACTAATCATAAAACTATTACAGAGCGTTAAGTTTTATAAATGCTATTAACTATTATTTGTACAATTACATATTTTCTCAAATAAAGAAAAATCAAAAAAGAGAAAAGAAAATAAAGCAGAACTGTCTGAGCAGGATTGGTTCGGCCGTGTCGGTCAACACCCTTCGAGCGAATCTCACAGGTCAGAGCAATACAAAACGCTGAGGAATAATTCATTAGATTTATGAATATGGACCTGTATTGACCCATTGAACAATGAAAAAGCATTGATTATCCTGAAAATACTTATGCTTATGCTTAAAACACTTTTACCTAATTACTCGGTGAAATATATAGAGGTGCTCTCTACCCGGCGTGTTTATATATAGATAAAGTGCTCACCTTTGGAGATGGAATGACTGGAAAGCTGTAACAAATCAATGAGATCAATGTAATCAGCTAACAGCTGAGCACCATTGCCAGTCTCCGGTGTATGTTTCACAGTCTTTGTGTTTTAGTCGCTCCCAAGGGCTCCATCAGAAAGCAGTATGAAGAATGTGCTTAATTAGATTACATAATAAGAATAGTGCACCTGGCACGACTCGGCTTCGCGCCGAAGTCTGCCCAAATATGCATTACAGCTAGGGATTACAGAGTAAGGAAAGTGGCTTTAAAAAAGAAATGTGCTTTCCTCACGCAGGAGTAGCTAGCCATGAATATTTCTTACAGGGACACGAGCACTCTCCGTATCAGAGCCAGCCTTGTGTCCAGCTTTCCATCAAATAGATTAGCACACGCAATCATATAACATTCCAAAGTCAATGTTTAGTAACTACCAATATACTCACCTGTCATTTCAAGGTTACACGGTCCGAATGATTTAGAACACATCTCCATTTCAAAGCAGTGACAGAAGTAGCCATTCCTAAAGGTTTGTTTTCATTATCCACCCATTTCTCTCTTCAACACTGTTGCCTCTGAGAGGCCAAAAAAAGGAGAGAAAAAAATTCTTCCACTGCAGCAATTAGAAAAGGGTGATTTAGGAGGACCTGGCAAGGCCACACGGTCAAAGGCACTCAACACTGACCCATAATGCCTGGCTAATTAAATAACTCACTAATTGATTCATCACCGGATCAATATGCTGCAGGGATGGTTTACGGACTCGGTTCGATTCATCGCTCTAAAGGAGGAACGATAAACTAACACAGTATTGAAAGAAAACTCATACACAGACATGTGAACATGCTATGGATTTCCCAGCTCTGCAGGACTATGATGAGCTAATGAAAGAAATGAAATGATATTTTGATCTGGTATTGCAGAGCTGAAAGGCTCAGGGTGCAGAGTGTTGTGTATTAACTACATTAAATAAACTATAATAAAACATGATTGATCATGGGCACACAGGGGACGGCGATGCTGCTGGAGAGGGCATGACTGGTGAAAATCTTAATCAAAGAGTAATTCATTGCACTTTTCGACAGCAGAGTGTGATGTGTGTGTGTAGTGTGTAGCAGAGTTTATGGCCTGCGTGTGTGTGTGTGTGTGTGTGTGTGTGTGTGCGTGTGCACATTCGAGGTTGCTAGCGCGATTGATTAGGACATGGAGTGAGGAACGACATCACTTTGATCCTGCTGACCTTCGCAGCTGTAAATCTGCAGGCAAACCCAATTTTGAGTAATTGGTCCCAACCTACTGACTAGAGCAGGGAGGGGCCTTAGCCTAATTAGGGAAGTCTGATACCCTCAAATAAACAATACAACTTCAGCACAATCAGCCAATTTAACCGGATTAATTAGATCATTATATTTATGATAAACTGTTTAAATACATACATTTACTTTTGAATGCCTTATAAACTGTAATGAGAAATGCCAGACCATTGGAGTGATTTCTTAAATGTGTCAGAAATTCAAAATGAAATGTATTAGTTTGGCTCTAAAATGTGTTTTATACTCTACTGCTCTACAAACATTACAAATACTGAGTAGTTTCTTGTTCAGCAGGAGTGGCCATTGCTTTTAAGCCTAAATAATACTGAATAAACACAGACTTAATTGTATTTGTTTTGCCTGCTTTTCTAGGAGAAACTACTGACTTCTGTATCCAGTTTTCCTTAAACGGACTGAATGTGTAACAGTATTATGCATTTGCCTGAACTGGGTGACAGGCAGTGCTGAGAAAACAAACTGATCCGGATTACAAACCTTTCTGATTACATGCTGGTTAGTTAATGATGCTATAATCAATTGGTTTAATAAAATTAGAATAATCTGAAGACACCCATCAACAACCTCATAACTTCCTCATCTTTCTGTAAAAATCACAAATAGTGGTCACTGTTATGCAGTCTATAGGCACATTCATATGAATGAAGAGTTTTTAAAAAATGATCCCAACAGATCATCAGCCATTGTTTGTTGTGATTCGGATACATATATTTCCAATGGTATCCTAGTCTGATTCGCCTACATTCTTTCATCGCATGTAGTCTGGATAACGGATGGTAGAGTGTCACCCTCTAGTGGTTTAATAGCAACAATGCAGTAAAATATACATTTTTAAAATTTATTTAATGAAGAGATTTAATTTCTAAAGATTGGACGTCTTTGCCCATTTTTATTGGAGAGAGGCCTAAAAGTTAGATCATCCATTATAACAAATGAACTATTAGTACTTTCAGTAAGTTCTGAACCAGCAGCACTGAATGATTGTGAGTGAAGCGTGGAGAACGTGTATGTCTAATCTCTAATCCTCAGATGAGCAAGGTCAGATTTAATAGCAAACATAGGTCACTACAAATATTAGCATTTTTTTATTATTAATCAGTCAGTAAAAATGACAATTTACATTATTAAAGCACACTGAGAATCCTCCGAGCAGAAAGAAAACAGGGTGTGAGCAAATCTAATATTCTTCAAACTCCTCATCTTCTTCAAAAGAGTCAATTCCCACCTCTTCATAATCCTTCTCCAGAGCTGCCATGTCCTCTCTGGCCTCAGAGAACTCTCCCTCCTCCATGCCCTC
>JBBIGB010000002.1:15616628-15627207 GCA_037577075.1 Alestopetersius hilgendorfi
GAGGGCATGGAGGAGGGAGAGTTCTCTGAGGCCAGAGAGGACATGGCAGCTCTGGAGAAGGATTATGAAGAGGTGGGCACTGACAGCATCGGAGATGAGGATGAAGAAGGAGAAGAATATTGAAGAGAAAAATAAATTGCCAATCAATATTTAAACTGCAAAGGAAACTCTGAAGTCAAGAAAGTGGCCAAACTAGATTTAGGTTAAACAACATTCCAGCTCATTCCCGACTCCAGGTCTGCCATGTTTTTGTAACTGAAACTGAATTAAAGAGTAATAAAAAAGTGAGTTTTCTCGAGTATATTTATAACATTGCACTCATATACTGAAAATTACCCTCTTCTAAAACTCACCATTGTGGTGGAATATAGCCATTTGTGTTGTAACAATAATTCTAAAGGCTGTGTTTAGTAAGGGCTTCAGTAGAAATACGTTATTACAGTGTTTTACCAGGTAATGCAACATTCTTCAACAAATACTAGAATTCAGTTTATATAACAAATAGTTCACAGAGGACTCCGTTCACCAACTCCCCTCGACTGTACGCAGGTTTGTACATTTAAGTTTATATTTAAGCAAGTGTGTTTGTTCCTAAACATATTTTCTGCTACAGATACAACAGTCATGCAATCTGCAATTTAATACAGTTTTAATATTGATTTTATATAGATTTTATTTTATTGAGAATGGACTTAAATGTTGCCGTAATAGAAAAAAGGAAGAAAATCAAACCAGAAAAGCCGGTTTGATAACAGGAGCCGCTGGAGACATTAGCATAAAGTGTGAATAATTATTATGTATTCCAACGTAATACATCATGGACGTTTCATTTAATTCTTATATAATATTTAAGCTTTATCATACCATTAACTCTTTTTCAGTGTAAGGCTGATTCTTGGAGTGTCTTGACTCTTTCAGCGCGTAGGATGCTGTACAATATCTAATAGACGCGCACTTTATTTTAGAGATGGCAAGGGAACTGCAATAAACATGTGACGTCTCTTGTCAAGGTTTGTCAAAAATATTCTGTTGTTGTAATTAAAATCGAGCATTTTGAAGTCAGAAAATGATCGCCAAATACATCCTAAAATACAAAAGAAATATTTAACACGCGTCTAGGTTGTTGACAGAACAAAGGCATAAAGGTATAAACATTATTAACCAAGTTTGTTATTTGGAGCTTATGATAAGATACCAACATAAGCAATAGAGTAAAAACCACACAACAGTATAATAAAAGTTAATAAACTGAATAGAACGGCGACTAAAGCTGAGTATCTGGTGGCTTGCGGCGAAGGGTAATTTGGGCAGCACCCCCGGTCCAGGCTCAAAATGCCCTGTCCGATTATTTTGGTCCCAGACCAGCCCTGCTGACGCCTGCCGTTCTCACACACCGCTGCCCTGGCTGACCACTGCTTTACCTGGTGAGTGTGTTAAACGCAGGTATGCTGCGTTGTGCTCACGTATTACAAACGGACACTTTACACTTAACACACGTCTGGTAGTTGATAGGACAAATGTATAAACGCACAAACGTTTTATTGTTATTATAATGTAAAACTTATTAGAAGTGTATTAAGGACTAAAACCGTTACACGACGTTCAAAGGTATTGAGCTCCTAATCTGAGGGAGGAGTGGGCGGGGCCGTGACGCCGTGATGTAGCATGTTCTAGACGTTCTATTTTTTTGAAGTGGCTCTCAGCTGATCGTGACGCAGCGACAGGCGGGAGGGGAGGAGAGGAGAGGAGAGGACGGGGCGCACGATAAATATAGTCCCGGGGAAAAGCCCCCCTGTCTCGATATGAGGCGCGACTGAGCGGCACGACCAGAGAGAGACTGACAGAATCGCAGGCTGCGAGTGTCCGTGTGCGGTTAGAGACTGTCGCTCAGAGATCTGCCGCCTCTCCTCGAGAAGGATCCGCCTCTTTTCGCCCCAAAAAAATAACCCAGTCCTGTTTACGGAGAAGTGCTGCTGCTCCTCCTCGGTGGACACTTCTAAAAAAGGTAAATACTCCGCTCTCTCCCTTCGTCTTGTGGATTGCATGGAAAAGAAGGCCTGCTGGTGTGGAAGGAGCGAGAGCCTTCAGTCCCGCTGTAATAGAGGGACACGCGTGGGCACCGCAGCTGTCAGTGTGGCCATATGGGCCCAACACATCCGTCCAGTTGGTGCTTGAAATAACAGCACATTGTGTGTGTGGCTTCCAGAGAACTCCGTGCTTTCAGAGGCACACGGCCCCGTCCGAGGGAAATACCATTCTATATTCAGGCACTCGATCCCAATCCCTCAGTTAATGGAGGCCGCATCAACAATTCATTAGTTGTGCTTTAATCATGGATGAAACTGTTACGCGTGTGTGCAGCCATGGCACAACTCCTTATCGGAATCAACATGTGCGATATAACTGCTTTTAATCTGTGAATCGACTGAATGTTACTGAGTGTTAATCTCACCCCCTCATCATCTACTATTTTGCATTTATTTTTGTTCTTATTGCATTAATACTAAGTCACTTTCATGAACCGAGAAAGACAAGATATAAAGCCTAAATAAATCTAAATAAAAATCTGTAGTAAAAACAACTCAATATGAAAACACACCATGCTTAATGAGATAAAGATGTGGACCATGTGTAAACGACTCTAATTCAACAGTGTGCTTATTGCAGGAAATAAAGGGAAATAAAGGTACATACCAGTCATTAAAAGTGTCATTATGGCAAAGTTTTATTCTGGACAGCCTCCTGTCATTAGCATGTAATAGTACCACAGACTCATGCTTCACTGGTATAGGAGACAAAGAGACAAAACCTTCTATTTCTCTTGATTGTGGAAGGACAGTGGAAGGACAGTAGGTGCGGTGAGGAGGGGAAGACATGGTTGATTATTATGACATTCTGGGAGTGTCACGCAGCGCCTCTCCAGATGACATCAAAAAAGCGTAAGTGGCCTTATTCTGCTATTTTCACCCTTATTTTGCTACACAGACAGACACGCAGAGTGGAGGGGCTTCACTTCTATCTGTTTGCTTTGCTCCTGTCAGTAAGGAGCCGGGCACAAATAGCCCATTTGGACTTGCTTCGCAGACACTTGCAAAACTAAACACTCAGATGAATTGCTCAATATGCCTGTGTCATATTTTCAACTGTGTCAGGCCACACTTACGCAATAATAGATGCTCTGCACATATGCAGTTGGTGATCTGTATACACGTGGATTAGATTTGCCCCTATCTGTGGTTGTGTTTTTAAAGCGCAGTCACAGATAGAATGACTGAGCACATTTCCCCTTTGAAAGTTTTATGACTCAGCACTATTTATGCACAGTGGATGAATGCTCTTGGACCAGCATCAGATTCCTCTGATCTTTTAAACTGGAAATCTGGGGTACAGATTAACCCAGCATTGTCTACGTTCTCATTGTGTGGTTTAGATTTGTAGAAATCAAATTTAAAGAGAACTATCTTCATACAAACTCTGAAAGGCACTGTTATTGTCAAACAGTAGTATACATGTTTGTGTGTATAAATGCATATGTTTGTCTGCAGCTACAGAAAGCAGGCCTTACGGTGGCACCCAGATAAGAACCCAGACAACAAGGAGGAGGCAGAGAGAAAATTCAAGGAGATTGCAGAGGCCTATGAAGTCCTATCAGACAGTAAAAGTCCAACAATTTCACATCTACGCCCTGCCTACATACATATGTGTATATGTTGGTAATAATGCAGTGTTATGTTTTTATATTTCTAAGGAAGCAAAAGAGAAGCATATGATACCTACGGCAAAAGTGGGAAGCCAAGTGCAGGTGAGGAGTTCATCTTTAAAATGCTATACAGCATCATAGTTATCCAGGAAAGACCGATTTACGGTTCTGTATACCTCCTCTCCCCAAAGGCTCTGGAGGTGGCTCTTATACTGACGACTTCCCAGGATTCACCTTCACATTCCGCAGCCCAGATGAGGTGTTCCGGGAGTTTTTCGGAGGCCAAGATCCGTTTGCTGACTTCTTGGGTTAGTCAGAGGGAGTCGGTGCATGCTTCAGCTGCGGACTCAGTGACTGTTTATTCTCTGTCAGACTTTCCCTCACACCTACAACTCTCATGAGCATGCCACATTCTCCCTCTCCCTTTGTTTCTAAAACAAAAACAGGCACGAGGGCCGAGCATGAACACAAACACAGGACAGGGACCTAGGGAAGGTGGTGTGAGTGTATGCAACTAAATACTGGTACGCATAAACTAAGGGCCAATCAGAACTCAGGAGGATAATGATAGAAATGAGACAGGTGTGTGTGGTGATCAGTGGTGACTATATACAGGTGGAGCCAAACAGGCAACACAGTAAATGAGCAGAAGCGACCCCAGGTGGTCGCAGGCGGGTACTGGTCCCGGTTTCCGGTAGTACCGGCTGAGACCGTGACAGTGTGTCTCTCTCTTTCTCTCTCTCACTCCTAATCTCTCTCTGTTTCTCTGTACCTGACTCGTGTTAGACGATTTCCCGTTCGGAGGCATGCACAGCGCTTTCCACAGTCACCACGGCTCCTCTAGAATCGGGACCAGCCGGTTTTTCTCCTTCCCCTCCGCAGATGGTTGGAATCTTTTCCATTCTACTGCATGTGTTAATTTTATACATTACAGTTTACTAGTTTTTGAACACGCACGTGCATATAGACCTGTTTTTCTCAGTGTAGAGTACAGTACATTTCTTTAAAGCTTAAAAACTGACCTAATATAGTTTTTGAGGAATTTGCTGAGGAGGTCATTTATTGACTTTAAATTGACTGGCTTTTCTGCTTCTGCAGTCGACTTTACAACGTTCTCCTCCTCCTCCTCCTCCTCCTCCTCGATGGGAGGTATGGGAGGGGGGAACTTCAAGTCTGTGTCCACTTCCACAAGAATGATCAATGGTAAACGCACAACCACAAAGAAGTTAGTTCATTTCTTTATTTCTTGCCTAATTTAATCATTAATGGCAATTTATTTTTTGGTGAATATTATTTGCGGTCATATTGAATTCACAAAAAAGGATGTAAAATTACACATTTCATTCACGAAGTTACAAATAAAAAGTTTCACGCTGTTAATGTGTATTTAATTAAGATTTACGTAAAACTCTTCAGAACATGGATGTATTATTTATTAAATTAATTTATTTAATTTATTTTAATTTAATTTATTAATTTATTTTGAGAAATAACAAATGAATAGTTTCATACTTTTTGCACTCTGCTAGTATGTGTTCTTCCTTTAGCCTTTTAGCAGACGCAGAGCTAAAGTGTTGTTAATGATTTGTGCTTGCAGAATCAGGGAGAATGGGCAAGAGAGAACAGAAATCGAGGAGGATGGGATTCTGAAGAGTGTCCTCATCAATGGTAATATTTCTGCATCCATTTATCGATCCACATATTGGCCACTCCTTCACAGATGTACCCCAGATGAAGTCGATCAGACTCAGGCAGCTTTGTTAGTTTAGTGCTGCCAGGTTAATGTTGCCAACAGACACAGGAAATCAATACTCCACAAATCTCTTCTGTAAATACACCCTTAAAACCTCTGTAAATCCACACAAACCGCATCCTGCCCTTTCCTTAAGGTGGCTTAGGGCGTGTCGGTGTGGTTTTGCACACAGAATGACTTACTTCGAGCTATAAAACTGAACCAACCTCTCTATATAGCTGATCACCGTAGCCAGCAATTTTAGGCAACATGATCTGTTTTCACAAAAGACCCCAGAAGTGAGATATTGGGACAACACACATGTCAGCTGACAATTGACTTGATCTGGGGTAAGTATACGTTTGGTTATTCATCGTCATTCCCTTAAGGAACGAACACAAACAGACATAAACATCGCAGTGTCTGCAGTTTACAATATCAAGAAAAATAAATGATGATTTAATTGAACTAGAGTGAGTGGGACAGTCCAGTTCATGTTCATGTTTAACTGTATTTGTGCAGTCAGTGCACTCTGGCCTTTTATATTTGCACTAGAGCTGCAAGGCTAGTGTTGGTAACACATAATAGAAGCTTAGAACCACCAGTTAAAGAATCAGGTCAGTGATGTTATTTGTATATTACAAACATACTTTAGTCCATTTTTAACAGGACAAGATACAGTGTCGGTAATGACATAACCAAACAACATTAGCTGCAAAGTTCTAGTGCAGAACTAAAGAACTGGACTATATTTGTGCTAAAGCGCACTTTATGTACATTTTCTGAATCCAGTCATTTGAAATACCCAGTTTTTGTACGACTGACCTTTTGCTACTGTAACAATTGCATTGCAACAGTGTGTGTGTGTTCTTGTTTTCAGGTGTGGCAGATGAGATGGCCTTAGCTCTGGAACTCAGTCGTAGAGAGCAGACCAGCCAACCTCAGTGGACACAGCAGCAGCAGCTCCCTTCTAGAAGTGCCCATCCCGACCGGGCTAACCACACCCCGAATAGCACCCAGCGCTCCTTCAGCTCCGCCCCCTTCTTTCATTGCCACGGTGCGAGTGATGATGAAGAGGATGAAGATCTACAGATGGCTCTGGCCTACAGCCTGTCAGAGATGGAGGCTCAGCAGCGGGCAGCCGCCTCGGCCCAGGACATGATCTCAGGTGCTGGGGGAGGGCGGGACACACAGCCTCAGGACGGCAGAAAAGGGAAAGAGGGAGATTTCACTCTCAGGCCTAGAGCAGAGGAGGATGAGACAGATAATTCATCACAAAGCAGCCCTTCATCTCCGGAGGAGAGAGGAACAGGGAAGGGATCAGAAAGGAGTGTTAGCCCGGGGGGCGTTGTTATAGAGGATAGCGGGGTTGGAGAACCTGTAGCCAATGGAACTGCTGTGCTGAAAAGACGCAGGAAATGTCGCTGTGTGGTATCTTAGTATGAGCTAACAGAGGGGTTCAGACAGAGGGGTGGATGCACCGTCAGACGCTGCTGCATGTTTTCAGTATTAACCTGTTGATTGGCTGTTGTGGTGTTCTTAACCCTGTCTGTGGTTTTGTACAGTGTGCTGACTGAGAGATCCGCCACTGTGACAGAAGGAGTGTTTTTTTGTTTGTATGTTTAAGGTTATTCGCAGTGTGATATAAATAACAGGACTGGTGCCGATAGGAATTTGGAAAGGGAGGTAGGTTTTTAAACAACTCTCGTTTTCATTTGCAAAGGTGCCTGAAAAATCCAGTGCAGGGCCGTGAGGCTAAGTGGAACAAATCACATACAAATAAACACGACATCACTGGCACTGAGAGCGAGTGTCCGGAGCAGTTTGATGACTTCACTGGTTTACATGAGTTTGGGAATTCACCAAACTGTGCTGGGCTCCGGCTCTTCAGGGTCAGAAGACCCCTGCCCCACATATTGGTGAGAGATTGAGGTTTAACTTGAGTCAGAAAACTTGCTTGGATTATCTCCTTTCTCAGAGACACTGAACTTTGGTCCCTGGAAGTCCTGAGTGTTGAAATGAATTCAGATTCTGAAGTCTAAAAATATTGATTTGAGTCATTATTGCCATTTAGACTCGAAGTAAAGATTGGTTTGTTAGAAGGGGGTTAAATGTTTTTTCCATCGCAGTATTCTTTTAGCTTTTCTGCCACGGCACTATTCATTTTTCAAAGCAAACTGTTGAATGCAGTGAGGAGATTTTTCAGGCAATGAGGAATTTCTCAAAATGATGCTACTATGGGTGTTTCCGTAGACGGCTCTGCAGAAAGTCGTTTAAAAACTGCTGCAGAAAGTCGTTTAAAAACTGCTGCAGAAAGTCGTTTAAAAACTGCTGCAGAAAGTCGTTTAAAAACTGCTGCAGAAAGTGGAATTTTAGCTGTTTACACTACCTGAAAATGTTTGTGACATGGAGGCATACTTCTTTCAATTAATGCTGTACATCATAATGATGCAATAGATTGTAATGTAAGCTACAATCAAAGATAAGAGAAACTAGACCTACAGCACAGAGCCGGAATTAAAGTGCAGTTAACTGCTGTTTATGAGGTTAGGAAAGAAAAATGAATGTTAGTTTTATACCAGAATTAATCAAAGATGTTGCTCAGTGCCTTTTCTTTATTGGGATTGAGATGCATGGCTGTGGTGGAGAATGCAATATTTGATGTGCCAATTAATATCAATTTTGCCAAAGGATTTAGATCTGTTATCACCTGCTCGCTCGTCCATTATCCTTTAACACAATGCTCAGCAGGTATTTAATCTACACACGTCACACAATATCTCTGTGCTATAGGCAGAATGCAAAAGTCCAGCCAATTAGAATAGTAGGAGAAGCACAAACTGATTTTAAATATAAAACTGATGGTCACGCACAGTTCACTTCATTATATTTTTATATTGCATCACGCAGTGTGAATTACCCCTCCATGATTGGGGGGTACTGCCTTCTTTACACACACCCCCCCCACCCCCCCAACACCAAACTGCACTTTTGTCTCTTTTGGGGGGGTCTGGGTCTTGATCTGGGGGTACAGTACCCCCCAGTACCCCCTGTAATTCGAACCATGACATCATGTTGACAGAGCATTTATTAATTAGTTGCATTGTGAATACTTTGTTCTCGATGGCATCGGAAAGGACAGAGTTTATATGATCTGAGAGTCTTGGAACAGAAATTGTCCAAATTAAGGCTGCAGCTGTTTTTTTATGAGAGTAATATTTGCATTTTAACTTTTTTGTTTATAAATTTGTCATTCGCTATATTGTTTACGTGGATGTGTAAACACTAATAAGAAGCAAAATAAAAATCAGAAACTAACTGATGATAAGCACTTCTTTTGCGCTGTGCTGTGGTTTTTGTCAGTGATCATTTCTCTCTCTCTCTCTCTGTACTAGGCTTAAAGACACCGTCATTTTTATTTCACACTACAGTTTTGTAAATTTGTGATTCCAAACGCAAACATATAAAGAAGATAAATCCAGTCCAGTCCCTGTATCTGACCAGTTACTTGTTTTTGGTTTGTTGAGCCACACAGTGACCTAACTTAAGGCCTGAAGCACTGAAGACACAGGTTCAGATGATTGCAGATTGGGGCAGCTGGTGGCCTAGTGGTGAGGGCATTCACCCTGTGATCAGAAAGTCTGGGTTCGATTCCCAAGACCACTAGGCACAGCTGCGGTACCCTGAGCAAGGTACCGTCCCACACACTGCTCCCCGGCGCCGTGTTCCTGCTGCCCCCTGCTTCACTTGGTGAATGGGTTAAATGCAGAGGAAGGATTTCGTGCTGCTCACACTGTGTGCACTTATGACCAGATTGTCTGTTCACTATTATCAGGCCGATACAGAATGCTGAGTGGTGGACATACCATCATCTAGTCACCTTATATTTAGGCGTATTTCCCCATTTCTTTCATTCAATCTACTCAATATGCCAAAGACTGACAGGAATAAAACCGTAATTTTGCACTAATACGGTGAATCATGTCAAATATAACGAAGACTTTAGCACAGTACAGTAAATATATTCTGGTAAAGTGTTTAATTTGTGTCTGTTGTGTTGTCCTGGTCTCTGCTGCTATCACTGATGTCTCTCATGTTCATTTGTGTATGTTCCTGATTTTGTCTGTGTTTACCTGACTCCCTCTCCCTGCCGTTACAGAGTCTGACTTCCAGGCCTTCACGGGCTGATCGGTCACCCCCTTCTGTCCCCTGAGGTAAAGATTAGTTTAGTTTAAACTCCAAAGCCTCTGCTTTTCCATTCTGTGTGTAGTGCATCTTTAATACTAGATTGTCAGTTTCTGAATATTAGGGTGGGGTGGGCTATATCTATATAAGATTTTCTTCACCGTTTAAAGCTTACATTCTGTTTTAAATTGGCCGATTGGAGTCAAGGTTAAATACATTAATATTTAGAAAATAATTAGAGAGAAGCAATAAGGACGGTCACCATGTTCATTAGCGTGTCTATCCAGTGGTGTTCACCCTAACCCCACACTAGTGTTGGTATGTAATGGTGAATGGCAGTAGAGCAGTAGAGGTACAGCACTAACGGCTCATCCATCCATGTGCCCTGAACAGGTGAAGAGCTCCCAGGTGCTCTGCTTGCCCTCTGATTCTGCTGCTGCTCACTCTTTTCAAAGTTTTATTTGGAAAAACACAACATGGCAAACAGGTCAATACATGTCTCATTATTGTATGTGTATGTGTGTGTGTGTGTGTGTGTGTGTGGATGTGGATGTGGGTGTGGGTGTGGGTGTGGGTGTGTGTGTGTGTGTGTATCTAAACTTTGAGAGGAAAGACTGCAAAGACTACAATATTTTGATATTCAGAACACATGAACCCTCTGAAAGCTAATTTGCAAAATGTGATCAAATGTCTTATGGAGAAAGTTACTGGATGGCATTGTCAAGTCGCTCTGAATGTTGCAGAAACACTGATGTATAGCACATTTAAAATGTATCTGAAAGAAGAATTCAATATCATTTGGAAATATTATGATAAAATTCAAATACTTGTTCAAAGGGTTATGCATTGTTTTTATTTCACTAGAAACCCATCCTAACTCATACCTAAACTTAGGGCTGGGCGATTTGGCCTAAAATCAAAATCTCGATTAATTGAACATTTTAACTCGATTACGATTAATG
>JBBIGB010000002.1:15709730-15721797 GCA_037577075.1 Alestopetersius hilgendorfi
TTTTTTTATCAGATACCATATGTTTTCCCTCTTGTGTGTATGTTTGTGTGTGTGTGTGTGTGTGTGTGTGTGTGTGTGTGTGTGTGTGTGTGTATGCTTGCAGTTGCAGGGCATGGCTGTAGTAGCTGGACTGGTCCAAATGTCAGTGGGCTGGACTGGTGTGGGTGGAGCTTTGCTGGGACGCAGTGGTCCACTTGTGTTGACCCCTGTGCTTTGCATTCTGGGCTTCTCCGTCTACAGAGAAGCAGCTCTGCTCTGTTCTGACCACTGGGGCTTTGCTTTACTGTAAGTGTGAACATGCCTGCAGGCCTTGCCTCCCTACTGGTTTCTGAACAGTTCTCTTCACCCCTTACATTTTTTGTTTATTACTCATTCATCATTACCTGTGTACTATCCATGACTTCAAAGGGTTAACGGTTTGTACTTAATGATAATTGCATATGGTGTCACATACGGTGTTGTAGCTGACATTACAAAAAAATTGATAGTTACATAAATTAAACTGTATATAAACATTAACTGTGTAAAAAAGCAGTCTTCCACAAATACAACACATCAATGTGTCTGTTTTCAGAACTGTGGCTCTGTTGGTGTTTCTATCGCAGCACCTGCGCTCCTGCTCTCTCCCCGCCTGCCTGAGGCTCCCACGGTACCCTGTCTTCAGTATGCTGTCAGTGAGTGTAACTCCATACTCAACACCAGTTACAAAAGAGTAATCTGTAGAAGATAAAGTGAAAATCCGGTCATACGTGAACACACCACAGCACACAGTGTGAACAGAACGAAACACTTCCTCTGCATTAAACCCATTCACCAAGTGAAGCAGGGAGCAGCAGGAACACAGCGCCCGGGAGCAGTGTGTGTGTGTAGTGGGCGGGGGGGCAGTGTGTGGGGATGGTACCTTGCTCAGTGGTGCCCAGCGGTCTTGGGATTCGAACCCGGACTTTCTGATCGCAGGGCGAATGCTCTAACCACTAGACCACCAGTTGTTAATGACAGCAGTGAGATGTGTGCCAGCTCAATACAGTAAACTGTACAAATGTGCTGTGGGAGTTTACTTAAAATGTACGAAGCTCAATGCTTTCTTTTTTAAAAATAAAAGTTATGTTTTTTATGTTAACACTGTTTCAGAATTTCCCTTCACTATTCATTCCACACAGTCCATGCGTGGAAATGAAGCTGCAAGTACAGCCAGAGCTGAATGCATTCTTTCTGTATTTGCACAAAAACACATTTACATCACATCATTTTCAGCCTACAGTAATTTAGCCCCAAGTGGATGTTTTTATTAACATAACTGAATAAGCTCTGTTAGCTCATGAACAAGGATACTGCGAGCTTTCTGTGTGTGGTTTTGTTTTTGGGGGTAAAAAGTTGTCTATCACAATTAATAATGCATTTAACACGATTAAAAATACTTTTGTCAATGCTGACTTTTCTGCTCACCCACAGAGGAGATAATCAAGCGCAGTTCTGGTTTTGTTAATCATATACTATCATTCAAATGTAGTGCATAAGTGTTATTGAAGAAAACAGATTGCATAGTACAGGAATCTCAGAAATAGCACTGCGTGGTCTCAGGGAGAAGGGGTTAAACAGGCTGTAACAGTGAAGCAGGTCCACTGAGAGTTGACTTGTTCTCCAGTTGAGATGGTAATGTTAAAACTACAGAATGCTTTCATAAGTAGTGTCTTATTCAGTACCACTCTTTGCCTCTGTGCAGGTCCTGCTGTCCATGCTGTTAGTGTGGTCTGTGTGTGCTGCTTTTTACCACTCTGGTCACATCAGACCTCACTCCATATCTGAACTGCTATTAACGATGACTGACTTCAACACAACCCAAATCCAGGATTGGGGCGCTCCAAATTCATCCAGTCTGACCTTTACTGACCCCACCACACCGTGGCTCAATCTGCCTTTATCAGGTACCCTCAGAAATGTTCATGATCTCTGGACACCAATAACATGTCTAGTCAAAATTTTAATTACCAATATTGTGATGATGTTCTGTTTCCCACTGAGAGGATTTGCTTGTTCTGGTGTCATGGATCTAGTGTTTCTTTATCATTTTGGAAAAAAAAGTTGATATCTATCCTTAACCATTTTGTCATCATACCCAATATTTCATAGCAAGGTAACCCTCTATTCAATCACATATTACTGGTTTAATTCAAACTAAGAAGCCAAGTTTGTGTATATGTGCCAATATATTCAACTTCATGAGAAATACCCGACCTGTGGATCCACCTTTCCATTTACAGTACAGTATTAGCTGAGGACTTTTCTAGATATTTTTAGAATACAGGCTTTCTGACCATTGTGTATGACCTGTATCAGGCACCCAGTACTGTGGCACACCATTTCAAAGTTACATCTGTGTTGAGAATCATCCAGTAGTCTAATAATATTAAAGGTGGGCTTGCGGACAGGAACTGCACGTTAATGAATGAGGTCAGAGCTGTAATTGTGTTTAGTGGGTGTATAATATAGATATCACTAAGGGGTCAGTGATTACAATGTAAGAGTTTTTCATAAAGTGAACGATGAGTAAATGTAAATGTATCTTCTCTATACATGCAGGTCTAGGGCTCCCCCTACTGTCAGGTCGGGGTATTGCGGCAGGAGTGGCAGCAGGCTTGTCCTCCTGTGTCAGTTCTCAGGCAGTGTACGTGCTAACAGCAAGACTCCTGAAAGCCCCCGCACCTCCAGCACAGGCCTGTAACAGAGGGTTAAGTGTGGAGGGCCTGGGCAGTATCATGGCTGGTCTGATGGGGGCGCCAGTGGGGCTTTGCAGCAGTGTAGCTAATGCCTGTACTCTGGGACTCAGCCAGGTAGGACAGGACCTCTGCTCCTCTGAAACTGGAAGTATTTTTCTTAACGGGAGTCTTTTGGGCTAGTATCGTTTGGTTGTGTTCCGAGTTTCCTTTCTCATCAGAACAGAATTCAGACAATTTCCCCCAATGCTAAACACAACCACACACACACAACCACACACACACACACACACACTCTCTCTCCCACACCTCTGTTATGTCAGTGTCACTGCTGTAAGTTTTGTACTTTTGCTGTTTATGTAAATTAATTTCTTTTTCTCCTCGGTTTTGCGTTTCTGTCGCAGTGTGGCTCTCGGGGCACTGTGCAGCTTGCTGGTGTGATGCTGCTGATTCTGGGTTTGTTTCTGCGACTGATTCAGCTGCTTTTCTCAATCCCAGTGGCTATTCACGGTAACCTTTTCCTACTCATTCTCCCTCAATCTCATCAGATCAAGCCTCATAGCTGAGGTCTAACTCTGGAGTTCTGTTTTTTTTTCTTCCTCTCAGGTGCTGTGCTCAGTGTGACTTACACTGTGGCCGCAGCAACAGGTATAACATACCTCCAGTACACAGATGTGGACTCGGGCCGCAACATTTTCAATACAGGCTTCACTATGTTCATGTCTCTAGTGTTGCCTCGCTGGTTCAGAATGCAGTCTGGTTTCATCTACACCGGTACGATGTCAGTTGCTCTAGATTAAAGTAATGTGCTTTAACTGTAATAAACTGTAATAACTGTTGTGCACTTGAGAAGAAATGCACTACACGTTCATCTTTCTGCCTTTAGGTCTACCCAGTCTTGATGTATTTCTGCAGTCTTGTCTGGTGCTGCCTGTCTTTTTGGTCGGCTTCCTGGCCTTTGTGCTAGACCATACAGTTTCAGGTACAACGAAGAGAGTATGGTAATGACACTCGGAAAAAGATATGTGTTTATGCTGTCATTCTGATATGGATTTTTGTATAGGAACCATTCTAACACACTTCTGTGGTCTAGGAACTCTGACTGAGCGGGGATTTGAACAAGATCAGAACACTAAGAAGATATATTCACTAGCCAATAAGCACCAAGCCAGCCAAAGCCAGGAGGCTGTATATGAACCACCAAAGCTTTTGAGGACAGTGCTGGGCTTACCTGGGCTCCGAATTGTCCCGTTCTGTGCCTGCAGAAGCCCAGATGTGGAGAAAATCGTGGTCACATCTCCAGAGATGTCCAGCTTATTGACTTAGTAGAGAGACAGCATGAAACATGATTACTGTGACTGGATACAGACACACCATGCAGGGAAGAGGACTGCACCAAATTTGCACATTGTTGTTTTTTTTAAATCTCATTTTGTGACAGAGACTTGAACACTCACAGTTTTAGGCTTGACACAGGAGAACAAGATACACCTGTGACGAAGTTACAGGGATATGCAGAGTTAATAGGGTAATAGACTCTTAGGTGTCTCTCATGATGCAGTATGGACCAAAGAGGCAACACCCAATCAAACAGGAACAAAGAAGGAACAACATATTTCCATATTGTTTAATTTTGAAAAATAGATCTTTAAATACTTTTATGAACATTATATAATTTTTGACATCTTTCTGGTAAAAAGTGAATAATGCCACAAAAAAAGGTAAATACAGTAAGTCAGATTGTATATGGAGTATTACTCCATAAAGCATACACAGGGAATACAGGCTGTATAGTATAACATAAGGATGTTCACTAACATAAGGATGATCGTACTGAGTGAATAACATTGCATATTTCAATATCCTATTTTATATCATTCTAATAAAGTTATAATGTGTTTTGTTCTCTTCTTTACCCCTTGTGTATGCCATATGTAGAAATACAGTGTACAATGTGACCATTAAATACTTGATAAAGTTACGAAGAACATTTCCAGTAAGAAACTGACAGCATCAATGGGTCCAAACCGATGAATATGAACTTGCGAGAGAATAATGAGAATAAAAACAGTACGTAACAAATAACATACAGAACGGTAGACTGCTGGGGAAAAAGGTTTTCCTGATCTCTGGTGTGTCTGGCGGATGTGTTTTCCAGAGATACCTTTTCTGATAGCCACTGAGATATTTTCTTTTCAAATCTAGTTTTGTTTGTGTTTGTATTAGTGTTCCATCCCTCATCTTTCCTGTATAACACTTCGTCCTCCTGCGTCCGGCTAAGACTGATCTCCTATCCTGCTTTCCTGAGCTAGTGTATCTCCAGTTCACCCCTGCTGTATCAGCTCAGTCAGGATCCGAGTGTTTATTAATGCATGTGTGTGCGTGTTTGTGTGTTTCATGAGTATGTTCCAGTGTAGGCAGTAAAAGAAAACATTTCTCAAATAGTTTTGTGTTGAATGTTTTTACATGTGGGTTATTTCATGTTCTCCGTTAGTGTCCATGGACACGATTCTCCAAGTGAAGCAACACCCACAAGATTACTGCATCCTTCAAGTCTTTAAAGGGAGTCCTTTTGGTTGAGAATTTATTCTGTTCTTCATTTCAGAATTTCTTCTTCTTCCTCCCAGAGTCTCCATACTAGCCTTTTTTTTATGTTGTGGGTTTTCTCTCAGCATTTGCTTCACTGTCCTCCCCTTCATCTGCTGATGCCCATCATGCCCCAGGGGTGGAAGTGTTTTGGGTCGAGTACATGGCCTCCCACCCAGTGCAGCAGTGAGGAGTACCAGTGTACTCCCTCAACCTGGTGGCCCACCGGCCCTCCCCATCGGTGGAGCGCCCTGAGAGGGCCGAAAGCCCAGTGAGCCAGCCGGTGCTGATCTGTGGCTGCGTAGCAGGAGGAGACAATGTCATTTACCACCACCGTGCCGTGGCGGGTGAGAGGAGCAAATGTCCCCATGTCCTCCCTCGTCTTCACCCTGCTGACCCGAGACAGACGGCCTTCCGGCCCTGCCCCCTGGGCCCAGACCACGCACTGACCCGGCCGCACCTGGCTGGCGAACACAGTCCTGAGCTGGCCGCTGACCGCTGGCCCCGAGCAGTTCCCCTCGGTCACGAACACAAGGTGGGCGGCGGTCAGGCTCAGCGCGGCCCCCGAGTCTGTCACTATAGTGTAAAACTGCTGGTGGACTGCAGGGCTGCGGTCCAGAAAGGCGATGACCTCGCTGTAGAGGAGCTGACCACTGCCGTCGCTCTGGTGCGTGGCCAGCACTCTCTCCCCGGGCTGCAGCTCACGCAGGGCCTTCTTGCTCCCGTCCTCCAGAGTGACCAGAGCGCCTCCGGGAAAACAGCCGCCCGTCTTAGCAGCCACGGAGTGTTCTTAGAAAGAAGAGAGAAAGAACTGAACTCAGCTGAGCAGCACAATATCCTTTTAGAGGCTAGAAGATAAGTCAGTGGATTACTGCCAACCAGAAGCATGAACATGAATTTGAACCTTTCACCCTTTTTATTGCTTCGATAACCAGCTCAAGTAAACTGCAGCCGTGGATCTCTACACCTGTCTTTCGTTACTTGGGCTAATTGGTTAATTTATTAAATTTTTTTGCACTAAAGGCTACAAACAAATAAATGAATGAATGAATTAATTTATTCTTTAATGGTCACTCTTTGATGGTGCCAAAGTATACATAGTTTATCTTAGTTTGCTAAATATTAATGAATGATTGTTATAATTTAATTGTGGTATTTAATTCTTTTCCCTACACGCACATAGTTTCGGCACACACTCAATTCTGCTCCTCTCTCGTTGTAAACACGTAAAACACCAATAAAACTGAAAGTCTGCCACAGTGGCAAAACAACTTTGTGTGCAAGCAAACACTTTAAACGCCATTCTTAAAGCTAATTAGTTTTCTCTTTTCACTCAACTCAGGTCACCGAGTAAAAATACAATATAAGCTAATAAATAACCACGGGCCTGAGCGCAAGTTCTGCTTCTCCTTTCCAGCAGGAGGGAGCGGGTCAGGCCCTGAAAGACGCTATAGGGCCTGGTATAGGAGTCTCAAGTCTCTGCAGAGTCCAGCACAAATATTTGGGAAAGGTGAGTACCAAGGCCAGGTGATAAGACACGGCTGAGATAAGAGATCTGAGAAAGGAACAACAGAATTACCGTCTGGAAAACAAAGGAGCGGGTTAATCATCTCAAAGCACTTTAGTAACCTGCTCTACTTCTGAACAATTGCGCTCACCCTCTCTCTCTCTCTCTCTCTCTGACTCTCTCTCTCTCTCGCTCTCGCTCTCTCTGACTCTCTCTCTCTCTCTCTCTCTGTTCTCTGCCCTTGCCACACCTACATTCTAATACCCAAAGGTACACACTATGAAACTCCACTACAAAGAGACAGAAGTTTGAAGGAATGTGCTTTTATTGCACGCATGAGACGAATATTTCCTATTTCTTATCACAAAGTAATTCCACCTTATCTCTGAAGCATAACCAAGCTTCCGACGCCAGTGCCACTTCATACGAATACAATTTCGTACGAATCAAACATTGTTCATTCAGCTACGCAGCCACGCAACAGCACTGCGCCCTGTGCAGCAGAACACACCTATAAAGGACTTTGATAAGGCAGGCGCAGACAACAGGTCTTGCCAGTGTTTGCACTCCCAATCAGAGTGATAACAAAAAAGTGCTTCACAAATATCCACACAGAAGTCCCATTCCTCACCAGGGCCCACACTACTCAGACTCAAGTGTTGCGCTAAGGCTCAGGGCACAGGGTCAGCTTTTTGTGTACAGGGATAGCTTGTGTGAGTTCAGAATGTACTAACACGACATTTTTGTCGAATGAAACGAGCAAAACCCCACATTCCAGCAATACACCTAAATAAACGTGATGGAAACGATGGGGAAGTCGAGGGTTTCTTCGGCCTCCTCTGCTTCCCGGTAACAGAGCTGAGCATTTATTTAGATAAAGGATCGTGTGATAGTTGTAAAAAGGAACGCTCCAGTTCCTCTTTCCTGATTATCTGGCCAGTAATTTGCTCCCAGAGGACACAGATATAGGTGTTGAGTTATGATCTAACGATGTGGTCTGATACCTGGTCATCACCTGCAGCCTATGTCTCCCACTTATCTCACCTGAGCTAATGAGAAGCGACCGCAATCCCCACAGCCAGACACGCTTGAACACCTGTCTCCCGAAAGCTGTCACATGACACACAATAAACAGCTTTTGTATCTTTTAAAAGGCCCACCAAGCCCAACACTATCTTCTCACATTGACTTGTTTGTATGTCTTGCCCTGTATCTAGGAAAACACTAGTATTAGTGCCATTATCTCCAGTAAGGCCAGGTATATTAGATAAATGCACCAGAACGTTGTGGCAATATTGCTTTATGCTAAGTAATAAAATGTTCACCCTAAAGCAAACAGATCTCTCGACTGATAGATAAGGACAGTAACACCCAGTCTTGCGGGGGGCTTTAACTCAAAAATGTTTATAGTGCAAAGGTTGTGTGCTAAAGGAACACTCCAGCATGTTCCAGTGCAGTCTTTATCTGCATTACCTGCAGTGTGTGGAGAAAAGGGTGTCGAAAAGCCACTGATTCAAAACAAAGCAGATTTGAAAATCACTGGGACGGTCTTTCAGCACCTGTCCCCTGGCTTTTGTATCAGTGTGTCTTAATTCAGTGGGTTTTCTGTTCTTTTGGGGAAATTGCCCAGGTTACACGCTGAGATGCTGGAGTACGCCTTTAGCGCAGGCTTTTTTACTTAAGACTAAGACTAAACTTCATCCTTCTCATCTCTGATCCAAGAGATCAGTGTGCTGTAGTTCTGAGGACAAAAACAGTTGTACTTCTTTGAGATGGTTCTGAGCATGAATCAATACTGAAGCACTTTCTGATTTCAGTTCCGCAGGTAAGCAGCGTTTCATTCGCATTTGATTCTTTTTTTAAATCATTTACAGTAGATTGCTGACATCTTTTGCACTCCAGCATAGAGTTCACAATCTTGTTCCTACCTGACTTCACGCTGCAGTGGACGTGTGCTTTGGACTCATAGTAGACCCAGTCGAAGCCGGCCTCTACCGCCAGCCGGGCCAGCATGCCGTACTTGTTACGGTCGCGGTCAGAGGTGGTGATGTCCACTGCTCTGCCCTCATAGTGTAGAGAGTCGTCAAAGTGATTGCCATCTTCATCCCAGCCCTCAGTGACCCTCAGCTTCACCCCCGGCCACGTGTTCATTACAGAGATAGCCAGGGAGTTCAGCTTGTCCTTGCAGCGCTGTGAACGCAGGCGATTAGACCAGAGTCAGACACACAAGGTGGTGTATGCAGTTGTCTGGAAAATTAGAAAACTGCAGACATGCAATCAAGAGCTAATCATTAAAGTGCAATGGGTCACGGCCAGAGACGGACAAAGTTCGTGATCATAGCAACACATACAGTCGCGGCCTTTCCTGTACAAGAGAAGAGCATTTAAGACAAGACTTTTTGTTTTGTGTTTATTTTACAAAAAGAGCAGTAAACTTTTCAACCGTTCAAATCCTTAAGAGAGCCATAAAAACAAAGGGCTGTTTCAGCTAAACAAAGCTGCTTATGTTCTATAATGGTTCTATATAGCTAAGAGTGACCCATTCCATTATCGTTTAACTCTATTCACCACGCTTTAAAACACTTTCCCTTCAAAAAGAGCACAAACACTGCAACCTACAATTTTCAGCACAATTTTTATGTTTCATACCAACAAAATAAGCACAAAACTATTATTAACTTGTGTTCTCGTAAAATATACTCTAAAATTATTTGCAACCTCATAACATGGTGAATAAGGTGCACTAAGTGTAAGGAAGCAGCATATCATGTATTTTTCACTGTAGGCTTCCGTTTAATATGGTTTTGGTTATGCTTATATGCTGTTACTGTTGCAAACCTCCTGTTCTCTCCCGAGAGTCACCGGTTAGTGTAATTATAGAGACAAAGTATGAAATGAAGAATAAAACGCTCAAACCACGAACATCAGGGCCGAGATCACGATAGACGTGTTGCTTTATATTATTCATAAAAAAGCATATTCCTGTTTTACTGACAGACTACTGTCCTGCATGTGCTCGGTCACAAACTAAACGTTTGATAATATTTTATCATTTTGAAATAATCCCATATACATTTATTAACTTTTTATCACATAATAAAAATATTATTGCTCAAGTATCTGGAAGTGGACAGCATTCCCTCTATGTACTCTCCAGGACTGAGCAAACTCTTTATTTAATGAAAAGAAGTTTGCAGATCAGTATCTTAAAAGATTTACTGCCATACTCGGAGGAACATGAGGCTGAAGAAGCTGCTGGAAGAGCGGTGAATGAAGAGCTGTTTCAGGGGCAACAGATCAGCGTTAGAAGGCTGTAAAACACCAGCAGCGCCGTCACTGATGCTCCTTTGACACTGACAGCTCAGGTTCAAACCATTTAACTATTCTGAAGGAAGCTTTTATTACAGGAATGATCTGAACACTGTCATTTCCTTTGTTTTAAACTGGAGATCATCCCGATCCTGGTATCATACAGTAGCAGAATATCAGTAAAAAAATGTAAACTTTTACAGTGTTTCTTTAGTTTCAGCCTAGGACTTCACTGTCCAGCCTATTGTCCTGTGCTGGTCACCACTGTGCTCCTCTCTGGGACAACTGACAGCCAACTCTTCATCTCTGCTTCTGTGACTCCCATCCCTGCACAGGTCCAGGTACAGTGTTCCCCACCCCAGCATACCAGATCCGGGCCGCTGATGAGGCCGACGTCAAATTAAATGCCCACAGAGCCTTTTTAAGGCAGACATGAAACATCTAAAATGCCACATTTATTAGCTGAATTGCTTAAACAGTAAGAGAGCAATAAAAGTAATTAAGGAGATATTAAGGAGCCCCCAGAGGCGGTGCTGAGGCTGGAGAAATCCAGAACCACTGACATCACTGACATTTGAAAAATGGAACTGGATTTGGGAAACAGTGTGTTCTCAAAGACGCTGTGGGTCAAATCAGTTCATGGTGTGGATCAATAGAGGTTTGAACTGAGAGCAAAGTGCGGGCAGAAGCAGCGCAAAACAGCTCCAGCGCTGCTCTGCTGGAGTCACGCACTGATTTCCAAAGACGCCCACCCTCTGTCGAGCCGCCCCTTACCTGTGTCATGAGCCGGTCCGCGCCCGTGTTCTCCTCATCCTTGAAGATGATGTCTGGGTTGTAGTTTGGTGTGAGCTCCTTAAATCGCTCCGAGTTTCTGGTGATTTTGCCCTCCAGCCTCCCGCTGGCCCCCAGGGTCTTCTCGGCCACGTTCGGGCTGAACTGCTTGAGACTGAGGGGCGTCAGCTTCTTGGACGACCTCCGTTTGCCGTACCCCCTCCCGGGTCCGCACGCCTGGGAGACGGGTGAGAGCAGCAGAGCGCACGAGGCGAGGAGCCCCAGGAGCGCGAGGAGCCGCATGCCGCCTGGAGCTCCACGGTCTCAGCCTGCACCTCCTCCGCCACCTCCTCCAGCTCCTCCACCGCCCCCTGCCCCTATGCCCCCCACCCTGCCCTCCCCTTCTCTTCCCTCTAGGAGCTCCTCGTGCGCCCCCAAGACCGGGGCAGAATATCGGGGTGGCTGAGGGCGCGAGCTTTAATCCTCCTTGGCCTCCTCGCTCCTCGTCATCGTCGGTGCGTAAAAGCAGAGAAAACGACCCATAGGGACACAAAAACAAGCAGATCAACTAAACTAAACTAAACGAAACACCGATCCGGTGGCTCCGAGCGCGCGGGAGAGACTGAGCGCAAGCGGCAGCAGGGCGCGTTTATTTAGACCAACTAAGAGAGCGGAGGGAGGCGGTGTGGCAGCGCGTGCACGTGTACGTGTGTGTGTGTGTGTGTGTGTGTGTGTGTGTGTGTATGAGTGAATGTGCGTGCGCTCTGCGGCGCGCACTGTGCGTCTCCTCTCCAGCGGCGCGGAGTGCAGGGGATCGCAGGAGCGCAGCTGGGCCGCACCCTGGCGGCTACAGACTTCCTGCCCGCGCGCGTGCCACTCCTACCCGCGGGAGCGCGCGGAGCAGGTCAGTGGTGTGGGGCACACACACATATACACACACGCGCGCGCGCACAGGTAACGTGCCCCAGTTAACACGAAAACACACGCACAAAAGGGCAAACGCACACTCATACACACACACACACACACACAGGTAGCGTGTCCGGGGTAACACGCACACACGCAAACTCACGCGTAGGTAACACACGAATATACACGAACATAGACACACACACACACACACACACACACACACACACACACACACACACACACACACACACACATCGACCCACAAAGA
>JBBIGB010000002.1:15785887-15800326 GCA_037577075.1 Alestopetersius hilgendorfi
TAGATACAAGTGAACAAAATGTCCACTATAGAGGACATAAATGAATGGGCCGGGTCTCAGGAGGGTATTCTGCACTGCCTGATGTTGAATTGTTCAGTTAATGATGAAAGCCTGGATCTCAGAAGCTTCTTTTCTTTAAACCAGTTCCCTTAGTAGCTGTGTTTGCACTGTAATTAATGTTGATTTGTATTGTTGACACCTGACTGGAAAACACATACTGAACATACTGGTGTCAATCCTGTTCTCTGCCGTATCCATGCCGACCAGGAATCACTCCTGGCTCGCCATTCCAGCTATTCTGTGTTTAATTAGAGAATAGTTTGCATGACCGATGCCCAGATGAAAGAAACACACACACACACACATGCGTCCGCACACACCTTTGAGCACTAAACACTATTTAACCCCATGCACTTCGAAATTATTTATCCTTTGCTCTTGAATGACTGTCTTTTTGAGGTTTGGTTCCTTCAGGGGGTTTTCTTCATGCTCTAAAGAAGTCCTTCCTTTTGCATCTTGATTCCTCTCAGACGTTTTCCGTTTTGTTTTGGGTCTTGGTTATTCTCAATTGCACATTTACTGAAACTTTCTTTTAAACGTTTTGTTGTAAAAAGGATCAAGGCAGATACAGCTAATTTGAACTAATGTGACTTGTATGTAATCTGTGTCCTGTGTATTACTCTGAATGTCAGTACCTACCCTAGTCTGCAGAGTCAACCACGTTCTGATTGGTGGATGAGTGACTTGTGTATGATGTTCCTGAAGTGGTAGTTAATTGCATTTGTCAGTTTTCTCCTATATGGTACCCTGATATTGTCCTTATAATGTTTATCTTTATTTTCCCCCCAATTGTTTTTACTTCCCCACCCCCTTTTCCATTCAAGCAGCTGGTTTTCAGCGCCACCTGCTGGATCCTCTGATGAAGTTTCATTTCACACTACGCAAACTGCAGTTAGACGAAATCGAGTATGTGCTGATGCAGACAATCTCTCTGTTCTCACCAGGTACAGCACAGACATTTACACACAAGTAATAACAAAACATGTGAGAAAAAGACATCAATACATCAGCGGGGCAGCTGGTAGCCTAGTGGTTAGGGCAGTCGCCCTGTGATCAGAAAGTCCAGGTTCGATTCCCAAGACTGCTTGGCACTTCTGAGGTACCCTGAGCAAGGTACCGTCCCACACACTGCTCCCCGGCGCCGTGTTCCTGCTGCCCCCTGCTTCACTTGGTGAATGGGTTAAATACAGAGGGGGAATTTCGTGCTGTTCACACTGTGTGCTGTGGTGTGTTCATGTATGACAAATGGTCACTTTCACATCAGTAACAACATGCCTTTACCTTATCAGTATTTCTTTTCGTTTTAATCATATTGATTCATAACGAATATAATGTCAGTAGTTCTATCTGGAAATGTGGTTTGTGTTTGGTTTATATTTCTAATCCTTTGTAAGGTTCCTCTTTGTGTCATTTAAGAGAAACAGAGCGAGATTGTCCAATCAAGTTTGTGACATATTCGTTTAGTGTAGAGTAGCACACTCAGGAAGCATGAGTTTATTAACTCAATTCACACTATCTTGACTTGGATGCAATGCCATGCATTTGGATAACAACAGCATATTGGCTGATCAAAATGGCTTTTGTTTTATCTAATTAGATCGGTCTGGTGTGATGGAGCACAGTGGCATTGATGAGTACCAAGAGATGCTGGCCATAACACTGAAGACCTACATCGAGAGCAAACGAAACGGCCCGGAAAAATAGTAAGAGCCCTCAGAGACGATGTTTCACTCACTGATTGAGCCTGGAGTCCTTAGAATATAGTTTATTACAGAGTCACTGGTTCTCCGTATCTCTAGAGATCTTATTTTAGATCTTATCTAAACCCTATAAACACCCAGAAAAACATTATGTATATGTTTCAGTGCCAGTCAGCGAGGAAAATGTTCATAAAGAACAAGCATAAAGAAAACGTCATGAAAGTAAAAGTTGAACACAGCAATTGTATGTTGTTTTAAATCCTCAGGCAGAACGTGAGGAATGGATCAAAAGAAATGTGATGTATTACAGTGGAAACACATGTAGGATAAATAACAAATAAGAAATTGTCAATAAAAGTGATTTTCCCCAGCTTTAGTCACAAATGTCAGAAGGCAGCATGTAAGTTTGGACCAATAATTGAAACAAATTTGTGTCAAAAAGTCTGTAATGGAAATAAATGAAAATAAAGCAGCTTCAGGTACATTTCCTGAACGCATTCTTCCTTTGTGCTCTTATGATATAAAATATGGAATTTAACTCAACAGCTGCATGGAAATCTAACTACACCTCATTATTCCATTTCTCTGTAATATCTAAAGTGTGCAAATCCAGTCTGTATTTGTTTTAGGCAATCCAAAAGTGACCTGGAATAAAATATTGTCTAAATAAATGGATGGTAAACTCTGGCATGTTTCGTGGCTACAACTGGTCAAAACAGAAACACATTCAGTCAAATTCATTCTTTTGTATATTATTTATTCAGAATATTAAGTTAGCATTTTGGATATATGACCTTTGTCTCCAGTTTTTTTGCTTGTTGACTGGAGTTAGACACGTCGTCACACATTACCTTGTACAAAGTATCTTGACAGTTTACAAACGAACACATACACGCCCATGTATTTACTGTCAATCTCTAACCCTTAACCTTTTCCTCTTTGCCAGTTTGCTGTTTGCCAAGATTATGGCGTGTCTGACCGAAATGAGGACTATGAATGAGGAGTACACCAGACAGGTTCTGCAGATTCAGGACATCCAGCCAGAAGTGTCTCCACTGATGCTAGAGATAGTCAGCAAAGACAGCTAACCCCGTCTCCACTCTTCACGCTCACCTGCCTCAGGATGGTTCTACAGCTCTACAGCTAAGGATCACAGGTTCAGTAGTGGAGATTCTGTCATTCGTTAGGTGTTTTCATACCTCGTTTTGGATACTGCGGCAGTTTCCTACTTGGATCGGCTCGTTTGGGCCGGTCATGCTCAGGTATGGACCAAATCAACTGATCCAAGAGGTTTCTGAGATTCTCGCGTCTGGTTTTACACAAACCTTAGGGTGGCTCATTTGAGGTGCAAACATGGCCCCATTTCAGTACTTTTTTCAGCATGTCCATGCAAACTTAGCCTCACCATTCAGAAGTGCATCACACCTACATTATCCAGATGGCCACTCATATCACAAGAGCAAATTAAAGTAAGGACCACATTTACAGATAATCCAAAACCTCGTCAGAGGTACACATACGAGCTGTGGTTTAAAACTGTGTTCCATTTCTTGTAATTTTGGTGGTATTCTGTGAAGCCAACAGAGAAAAGTGATGTTTGAACAGTCTTGTGTAACAGATCCAGTGTGTTTCAATGGATTTAAAATAGTACGTACTTTTAAAGTATTTTATTACTATTAGACATATTTATTGACATCAACGGTCAATATATAGTTTTTGCAGATCAATGGAAAACACTTTAGTACCGGTCTATATTGATATGACATTATTATAAACAATAATGGCATCCTGTTTATAGCATGTGGAAGAATGTGTAGTAGTGTCTCTATTGATTTTCTAGCTCTTGCATTGGCTTCTGCTGGTCACTCTCTGGCTTTTTCTGTAACAGGTGCTGATGTTTGTAGTGTACAGATGTGAACAGTGAAGGAAACCTCTGACCTCTGTTTCAAACAGTGTTCAGAGCTGAGTAGCTCTTTTATAGAAACAAATGGCACTGTTGCCTTTAGACAGCAGTGATTATATGGAAGTAAAGTCAAATTTGGCAGGTGCCCTTCTCCAGATTGACTTACAATCACAGTCCCCCTGGAGACACTGAAGGTTAAGTAGAAAGTGGGGGGTTTGAACCTGTGACTTTGTGGTCATGGAGTTCAAAGGCAAGTGTTTTACCCACTAGCCTCTTACCGTCCCAGTCTATTCAGTCTGAGTTTACCTGTGTTCTACACTTAATTTGGGTAATTTGCTAAATGCTAATGGTTTTGTTAAACTCGTATTCATCAGGAGTACTTGATGGTTCAGTGAGGAATTCCAATGTTTGATCCAATTCAAATTGTACAGATTTCTAGAGGAAAACTTTCATATTCTAAATGATTTTCCCATATTCCCACTTGCCTCTTATCTCAGGCATGCTGTCACTAAACAAGTGACTGAGGACTTCAGTGTGAAAACTACAGCCAAATCAATGAATTTGTGTTTGGAATGTTTCATCAGTTTGATTTCTTCACTATTTTTTTTCACAGTATAATTTTTTTAAATGAAACATTTTGTCATAACTAGGAGGAATTGTGCAGTCTGTAGCTTTTTAGAGCCCTTTTAGAGTGAATTCTAGTTATCAGGTTTAATCAGTATCAGCTACAATAATATGCTAATGTTTGTTAGATCCAGACATTCTATGTTGGGGCATATCCAGTTGTTATGCTCTATAAACAGGTTTGAAAAGGAAAATAAACTTCCCCTGAGGCAATAAAGTGAAGGAACGGTCTTTAGAATCATGCCAGAGAGCCTCCAAACCTGAACTCAAGGGCTTCAAGGGTTGAGGGATTGAGTCAGTTGTAGGTCTCAGGAGAACAGAAGGCATTGTGGTCTTTTGCAGTTTTCGTTGTGAAACTGTAATAGTGATGGACAGCGTTTTTATAAGCACCAAAGGGAGGAATAACGTATATGACAGATATATGACAGACGCTGATATACATACACATACATGACCACTATCTCCAAGGTTAAATGCATTCCAATTGACTAACTGCTCCCCTCCACACATCTACACTCACCTACACAGCAGGTGGCCACTTGTTGATATGTTCTTCTGAACTGTGAGTGGCTGTGAAAAGGGGAATGCTGAAAACACCACTGAAACAGGGCCATGGACGTCACACTACACCACTGCTTTTAGCTACAAAAACAGATGCTGTACAGTAGACGCTCAGTGTTAACACTACTGCCCACCTCTCAAGTCTTGTGCATTGGCTCCAGATGTCATGGTCTCATGCTTTTCAAACATCACCTGTTGCAGAACAGCTTACATCTAATTTTAGACTCTTCTTAGGAGAGGCATATGGAGTCAGCCACTGTATTCTCTGGGCCGTAGAATACAAGAGGGAGTTTGTTATAACAAACATCACCACAGTTGCTGTTATATGCAGTTATAGGCCCTGCGGTGGCGCTGTGGGTAATGCTGCCACCTCACACCTTCAGGGCTGGGGGTTTGTATCTGGGTCCTGGCCTTGTGTATGTGTTAAATTTCTTCAATTTTTGCAATATCAGGTTAATTCCAGTTTTGCTTTTGTCTGCAGTAACATTTTCAGAACTTGAGCGGTATGTAATGCACTGTAGTTTTGCACTGTGAAGCAGAACATATCCAGTAGGAAATTGTAAGAAACGACTACGGATAAGATAGTAGGTTTGAAAACCCGTATTGCTGGAAAAGCTAGACCGCAGAACCAGATGTTATCAGGCCTTTTTCACTTCTATGCATCAAAGAGTGGAATTTGCTGCCATCTAGTGTTCTTGGGCAGTGCAGCCAAAATGTGTGTAGATTGCTGAAGAAACAAGTCTAGATTTAAAAAAAACATTTTGGGGTTATGTGTGTTGTACCTACAGTTTATTAATTAGTTTGAATTGAGAGTAGCAGCATACCGTGTACAGTGCAGCCACCTCACCAGCAATCCTGTAGCTAAAGATAGGTGAAGCTCAACGCTCTCTCCAGCTATTTTCCACCTAAAAACAAGAGACTTTCAAGGAAACAAGGTTTTGAACTGAGATCTGCGAGAGCGAGGCCGTTCGTGATGGTAAAAGGTAGCACTGGATGGTCCGAGGCCTGGACAGCACCCACTAGCGAGATCAGGCAAGACACAGTGACTTGCATGGAGGTGTAAATCTCACCAAAGCCAGAGGAGGGAGAGCCCTGGGTCTGTGGACTGCTGCTTCTAAGCTACCTACACATTCAGCACATCTTGTGAAAATGTATTTTTATTTTAAAGTAGTTGGTTGTGACTACTGGACTGACAGGGTAACTTCTTGCTATGCCAAATGTAAATTTTGCTGAATCCATGTAAAGCACACGTTTATGCTGTAGAACAATCAATCACTGACGATACGGATGTTCCATACATGCCTTTGCCTTTGTAGAACAAACCTGAAGACGTGTGCTTTTCTCATATTTTACGTCCTGGATCTGGTATGACTGACTTAATGCTGCACCACTGAACCGCCCGTTTCAGGGCAGGAGAGTGTGTAAAATACTGGTCGGCCATTTTCATGTGATGAATCACAGAGCTGAACAGATACGGCAAAGCAGGATTTGCCCTCAACAGGAAAGGGGGTATAACGATACACTATGGATATATAACTGGTGTTGGAACAAAATGTTGATGTGGATATCAGAGGGGAAAAGGAATTAATCCAATATTTGTATCCAGTCTCAAGAATGTATAGAATGGTTGGGATTATGTATTGAAAAAAAATTAAAAGTACATAAAAAAGAACATTCAAGAATTTTTCTTCTGAGAAGCATCTGTTGGGTCTCTTTATGGAAATGTTGTAATTTCTTTTTGGCTTTTGCATTACAAATGTATACGTAATTTATTGTGAAATTAACTATAACATTTAATTTTTACACCCCTAAATATGGCTTAATTTGTCCTAAACGGTAAAATGTAACTGAAATCATCCGTTGTCACATTTATGTATTGCAGTGTATTGTTACACCCCTAGAAAGCGGCCTGTCTGTGGTGCACTATACCAGATCCAGGACCTCCTCTCGGCTGAAACTGTGACCGTCAGGGGGAGGAGGGCACATTCATGTGAATGTAACCGAGTTTTGTGAAGGTTTATTGTGGCACAGGGAGGCACAGAAACCACAATAACTTGCTGTACATAAGGCATGCGCTCATGCTGGTTCAACTGAATGTCTGTTGTGTTTCTAGGAGAGAGAAAAAAATGGTCTAGTGGTGGAAAACAAGAAACCATTGAAGAGGCCTTGCTTACATGACGACGCACAATGCCAACTCGTACGGCCCGTGTGCGACTTTTCTGTTTTGTCTGTGATGTCGGTTTCAAATTTAAATTCAGTATATTGTCTAGCTAGAAAAAAAATAATTTACATGTGTGTGCTGGTTGTTGTCTACGTTGCCTAAATGATGCTAAATATTTCTCAAATATACCTCATTGGTCAGGACAGACAGGGTGGGCGGAGCTTAAACGAATAAACTCAAGTCTCTCAGAACGAAGGCAGACGGGTTTTGATATGTGCGTATGTATATGTGTAATATATATATATATCTCGCTGATGGGCCCCTAGCAGCTTTGATCGCTAACTGTGGTAGCACGCAGTACCAGATTCTTTTACAGCCACTTTACAGAATGTTTGTTCATCAGGGAGAATAATGTACCTTAAGCATTCTGTCCTTGCATTTACAATCACCAGCACCTTTATTGGTCAGAAATATGGACTCCTATCCTCCAGTAAGGCTCTCCAGCTCGGAGTTACAGTGCCACCTGCTGGATAAAACCCTAACTGGGCTTCTTTCAAGGAATTTTTTTTAAGACCTCTACTGACACCATGCAGATAAAGATGAGGTTGAAAAACGCTGGAATATCATTGATGCTGACGGGATCAGCCCTGACTGACCTTTAGTCTGGACACTAACTTCAGGCCCCAGTAAGCACAGGCCCCAGAGTCAAAGAAAGTAGATGCACGTAAACAAAACAAGCCTGGTTTCATCAAATGTTTCTCAAAGTGTGTGATTGTACAGGTTTGCTCAGACGCCACAGCAGGATCGTCTCTCGCAATGTGATGCATTGAAATATCTGTCACTTACGTCTGTTCTGAATGTGACCTTTACATGTCAATGTTCCACTCAGGAAAATAAATGGAATATTTAAGGTAAACGAGTCGGTTTCTTATTAATATTAATTTTCCATATCCAACATACCCAGACTGTGTGAATGATGCTGTTTTTCGGTACTGTTCCATCTTTAAATTGGTGTTTTCTAATTGATGTTTTCCACCAGGGAGTAGTGCGTGGGGGGCGGTACCTTGCTCTGGGTTACCTCAGTGGTGCCACTGAGTCCTGGGAATCAAACCCACTATCCTTTGATAATGGGCAACTCCCACCAGCAGCCCCACAGGTCAGCAGGTGTTTTTCATGCTGATTTTCATGTGTTTAGTTTTTCCCACAGGTAGTTTTTGTGATGAAGCTAGTTATATATTGCATGATAGTTGGTCGGTATAATTAGCATATAATCATATGCTGAGTGTTTGTGAAGAAACAGTGGTAGCTGACTGACACTGATCATTATATCTATGCCACAGTGTGGCCTGTCTGACTTACACTGAAAATATTGAGTTACTAGAATGGTGCCTGCAGTTTAATAGTCTATTATTACTCACAAAAGGTTGATGTGATGGAAAAAAACTGAAAGCATGAAATCAGCATGAAAAACTAGTTTAGAAAAGTATGCTGCTGATTACCCCAAAAAAATGTGCTGACCTGTCATTTCTGGCTGACAAACGGCACTTTAGCTCATCTCAGAGGTACTGGATGGAACAGCATCAGTCAAGTTCTGCTGCTCCACATCCCAGTGCAAGGGACTTTAGACCCCTCTAACTGACACTTCGCATCAGGCAGGGTGACTAAGCTTGTGAGATTATAGGAGTGTGATAATGATTGACCTCTTGACAGCAGTGGGGTACCTGTAAGAAGCTGAACTCAAGGGGTGGCCAAATAATTTGGAGTTTAGAGGTGAAGACACTCACTGTGTCCAGGAAAAACAAGACATAGAAAGCATGTTCATTCATTTCCAAGCTATCCTACTCTTTATTTAATGCAAATTACAGTACCAGGTAACTATTCTCTGAATCCGAGTCACACCAAGGACCAAAACGGACATATTTACAAGAAAAGGAGACATTTAGCATACCTTCACAGAAAAAAAGTATATATATATTTTTTTTAAAAAATTCAGTCACAAACAGAGGCATTCAAGTAGTAGTAATGTTATACAGGATGTATTTTTTGTTGTACTTTTTCCTTTTTTTCCTGTTTTAAACCAAGACGGCTTTCCTCCCCGCCCCGAACAGCGTATGTAATGTGAAGTCTGTATATAACTGACAGTCTCTGTAAATATTTTTTTGTCTTTTCTGTTTAAAACCTTTGTGTCTTTACATTGTTTTTTCTACTCATTTAACTTTAGTCACAAGAAGTGGTCACACCTTCTGTGGAAAGTAACATCTATGAATGCAAATCTTACAAGCAAGCTTTACACACAGGCTGAAGGAATGAAGGACTGGGAGGTGCTGTGTGACGCCCCTGAGTGATGCTGCTGGCCGGCCAATACACGAATCAGTGCGCACACACACACACACACTACTGATAAAACCCGGACTTGAGTTAAGAACAGACGTTTGGGTCCAAAGGACGATTCTTAGTCATTACCTGTTAAACCTTCTGCCCCACACACACAGCTAGAGCAACACAACATAAAGTAATTCAGAAATCTGCAGCTAGAAAATAACCCAGCCAAGGTGCCATAATGTGATGAAATCTTGCACATTCATAAAAGAGAAAGCTTAATTTTTAAAAACTGCTATAAAAAAATGACATTTTATTGCATTTCCTCTCTATGCTGATATGAATACTTATAGACATCTGATTTTAAGTACCAGTACAGTCTTACCACCCAAACATAAACGTAAATGATATTACTTTAATGCTACCATGTTTGCGTCAGCTGGAAATGTGCTTGACTACTACCAGAAAATAAAAGCAAGCCAATCTGTGCTATTTTCTGAAAAAAGCAGTCTGTGACCGTGTTATGGGTGTTAACTACACATACGCCGAGTCTGAAACTTTGGTGAAAAAGCTTTTTTTTTTCGTCATCATTGCATATTTCACCTGAATTAACACCTCAATGGTGTTCCCCCAACATAGACATCTGAAAAAAGTTTTTTTGTTTTTTTTTAAATAGTTTCTGAGGATAACGAGATTGAGAATTTGAAACTGACCAGTCAACAGCACCTCGGAGGGGTCACTCAGGAGGGGTTACAGTACTGCGTGAGTAAAGGGTGACGGGGCAGGAGGTGTATGGAAGCAAAGGCACTCCAAACTATAGATACACTATACAGTTACTACTTATTGTTACAATAATATAGCTGGCACCTACTGTACAGAGAAGATTGAACTATATGGCTGGAGAAAACTCCTCATCTACAGTATCCAACAAACAGTTAATTTTGCCCTGATCTTTTAACTTTTTTTTTTTTTTTTTAATTCTTTAAACTTTTTTTTAAGCTTCTTTTTTTTTTCTCGTGTCCTCATCTTTGTTTTGCTCATTTAACAGTTCTCAGGTCAGCATATGTACATACCAGGAAAACACGCACATAAAAGAGGAAAAAATAAAAACTATATATATATATATATATATATTATAAAATAATCATAAAAAGAAAATAATGTACAAGCCAGAATTTGGCAAGGAGCAACTGTGCTGTATTGTATTTACACCTTTCGCTGCTTTGTCGCTTTGCTGTTACAGTCATGATTTAAACGCGCGTGTGTTAAGACGTTCTGAAAAGAGGGGGGAGAAGAAAAACAAAAAGCACAAAAGCCAAGACAAGGGAAAAAAAACCCAAAAATAACATAGTGGTTACAACAGCCTCAGATCATCCAACAGAATAATGGTTTTCGACGCTGGACAGTCTCTGCCATCAGCGGCTGAGTCTTTAATTTGGCAACATCAACTGTGTAACTACAGTCACATCAATGTCTACTGAAGTCATTCAGCATTCGATCTGTTTGTTTCTTTCTGTTTATTTTCTGAAAAGTGCAAAAAAACCCTGTTTTTCAGCGACTCACGGTGTGACCAGACAGGAGGCAGAACACAAACCTGAGGACTACTGACACTGAGGTGACAATAAATTAAAAAAAAATTTTTAAAAAGGGAAAACAATGGCTAGGGTAGATTCTACAGTCCTGTAGGATGGACTAAAACTGCAGTAAGGAGGGAAACATGAGCTAGAAAATCCAGCCACGTGCCCCGGTTTGCATGTATATATGCGTCATATAATACACCATATATACGTAAATAAACCAGTAGCCATGTTGGCTACCACATAAAAACTCAACCTCTGGCCTTGACTAATTCTGAACCAATGAATACCTGATATATATCTATATACTGTATAGCTATATATATATGTATATATATATTTTACATAATGCAAAGTAATATATAAACTGTGTATGTATTTATATATGTATTTATATAAAAGAACACAAAGTCTGTTGTGTCAATCAAAACACCTGACCCCCCAAACCCATAAAATTCCCACTTTTCAATATAAAATTAAATAAAAACATGAACTTGTATGTTTTAAAACTCCTAAAGAAAATTTCTTTTGATTTCGGTTGGCTTTGTTGCTGAAACATGCACGGCTGCAGGGACTGCCTACTTCCTACGCTGCGAGTGCTTTGTATACGCGAGATAAAAACTGGACGAGCGCGTCAGCGGTGTCTGTTCTCCTATATGCGGTTTCGTTTCACCCCTAAAATACTACTATTTGCTCCCAACCAAATTCAAGCCATGCACTACTGGACTTGCCAGAAGGGGGTGATGTGATGAAAAAAGGAAGAGTGGAAGGTGGAGGAGAAAGAGGAGGAGGTGGTGAAGAAAGAAAAGGCGTAAAATACAGCCTCGGAGTGAGAAAGAGAGGGAGGGGAGCCCGTTTGAACATCAGGCTCGCTGAA
Organism: Alestopetersius hilgendorfi; assembly: GCA_037577075.1. Lineage (NCBI taxonomy): Eukaryota > Metazoa > Chordata > Actinopteri > Characiformes > Alestidae > Alestopetersius > Alestopetersius hilgendorfi. The sequence goes on from JBBIGB010000002.1 coordinate 15,797,670, forward strand.
CTAAGACGGAAGAAGATGGATTTGGCTACTGGATTGCTTTGATTACGAGATTGTCCACTGAGAATGAAGAAGGTTTTCTACATAACAGGTTTGATGAGGCGAGTTCTCCCCTGTACCTTTAGCTCACCGCTCTCTCTTTCACGCTCTTTAACTCTCTCCACTAAACCAAATCCAGCGCTCTCTGGAGAGCTGCTGCCATGTACGCTGTGAACTCTGTCTGGACAGTGTTGGAAAAACACTTAAATTAGGGTTGGCTCTTGCAGTCTTGAGTAAGTGTCGTGGTTAAGATGATTCAGACCCCGCCTGATTCAGCTGTGGAGCAGCAGGGCGTGGCCCTGGAGGGCTGGGCTGGATGTGATTGGACGGGGCACTCAGGTGGAGGTGTTGGAGGCAGAGGCAGAGGCTGCGGTGGTGGTCTGACCACGGTCTCCACCATTACCATCTGGACAACAGAGAGAGACAGACTTGAGTCAAAGGGCTTTCTGCTCTTTCCTAAGTATAAGGAAAATCACTGTGTGGTAGTCGATCAGATGTAGCAGATTAGATTTAAAAATGCTGGAAGATTCCTTTTCACCAAATGCTCAGACTGTCCAAATAAGGAAATTGGGCTGACTTTTGTATCAAGATATCAGACAGCTCAGCTCAGTGGCTGCTGAAGTATCAATGAAGTATCAAGAGGGAGGGGGAGAAAGAGAGAGAGAGAGAAACAGCAAAAGGAAAGACAGCAGATAGAGACAGCGACAGAGAGAAAACAAAGTAAGAAAAAGCAAACGCTATGACAAAGCAAGAGATGTCAAAGAGAACCTGTGGTGGACGAGGCGTTGGTGGGGGTGGGGGCTCCAGCCTGATTACGGGCGTGAGCAGGAATCAAGATGGTCGCCAGGGATGGGTTACTGGACAACTCTGGAACAAAAAACAGATCAAAGAGTTCTCGACGACCGCATTTCAAAGTCATAATCACCAGTGATGACAAAAGCTTGTTTATTATTTTCTCAACTATAGCTCATTGTAAATCTGGAGCCTTTCTGTAACAGTAAAGAGATTTTATTTGCTATATTTTTATAGATAATGTTGGATGTTGTCTTGATTCAAAATCATCCTCTACACATAAAATGCAATAAAATGACCGAGGTCAACAGAATAGGGTCTTAAAACAGTTTAAACCTTGAGTGGTGAAGTTAAATAGTGATGGTTTCTCTCGCCCGTTGGGGAGTTTGATGTTGGGGTCTCGCAGTTCATCAAAGAAGGAGTGAGCGCAGGCCTCGAGGGGCGTGAGGCGGGCGGTGGGGGTGTACTCCAGCAGCCGTGAGCACAGGGCAATGGCTTCGGGAGGCGTGCGCGGCCGGAACACCTGTAAACCAATCGATAAACCAAACAGCTCAAAGGACAGAATCTGCCAAACAACCCACACAAGTTATTACTTGCCCTAGGAGGAGGATAAACATGTTTACTTCGAACCTAACACTCTCCTACAACTTAGCAGTGATTCAATTAATAGCATCAGCTATAAAATGCTCTCAATCTACATGAGAATATCAGTATCTTCAGGTTATTACTGAGTTTATAGGAGGGTGTGGAACTGAACATACTCCAGACCTACTGCAGTACTGTCCCAGTGTACATCCACACATTTAACCAAGTCGGGAAAAAAAAAAGAAGACAGAAAGCATTTTTCTGGTAGAACCAGAGTGTTTTATGCATTAAAAAGCTGTGACTCCTGCATGGTTCACTTAATATTTAAAGTCAGGAGCCTCAGCAGTCGATATTCACTGCTAAAATAACACAGTCAACGTACAGTAACTTAATCACTGCGGTGAATCAGTACACAAGACAAAGTCTCTATATTATTTTTACAACATGTGAATGTGCTACCACTTAAACAAACATGTTAGTAAATGGACAGTTATTTTGGGATGCATCAAAAATGGAATTGTGGGGTGATTTCAATATACTGATGATATGTCAATGTCAAAATATACACATTATATAACAACATAAAACAATTGCTGTACAAATGATGAATAAAATGCAAACACAGTAGCCCAATATCACCAGTGTCAATCTGATTCTTCAGTGTACAAGAAACAGATCAGGATATACTCAATCAAATGTAAACACCTAACTTGTGTTGATTTTTATCTGTCAGTTTTGATTGTGATTCTGTGAAAACTGATTCAGTGTGTGTCTACTTTAATTACTGTCAGACTGTTCTACTGTGAGAAGCCTCCACCAGGGGGCATCAGGCAGCACACAGAAATAAGAACTACAGCTACGCTCAATCAGCATGGGCTCAGATAGCAAAAGACCATTTACCCAAATTCAAACATGGGCTGTAATATTGACATTTTATCCCTCCACATGGCACAGATTCCTCTCACAGTGTTCTACAAACTAGTCCCCCTCCCCCAGACAAGCCCTGTTTTTCCCTAACCCAATTCACAATGCACAGGCAGGGAGACTCTCTGAGTCTGAGGACCAGATCAGCTGAATCAGGCATGTTAGTGCAGGACTACTACAGGAAACTCACAAATCAATATGAGAACCTGATCTAATGTACAGGTAGTTTAATTAAACAGATAAAAACTAAAGGCTTTTTCTTTTATACCACCTGATCTAGAAACATCTGCTCCTGTTTCTTAACTGGTTCAGGTTTTAGA
>JBBIGB010000002.1:16160500-16171113 GCA_037577075.1 Alestopetersius hilgendorfi
TCTCTCTCTCTTTCTCTCTCTCTCTCTCTCTCTCTCTCGCGCTCTCTGTCTCTCTCTCTCTCTCTCTCTCTCTCTCTCTCTCTCTCTCTCTCTCTCTCTCTCTCTCTCTCTCTCGCACACACAGTAAATCTCCTTGCAGCTCAGAGAAACATCAGGGGGCAGCCATGCTCTGAAAGCAAGCCCTCATGACTATTCATGAAATGTTAGAGAGACACCTCTCCCTTCCCCTCCTCTCATCCCCATTGCAGCCGCATCTGTGTGTGTGACATTTAAAAGGTAACACAGGCCGTTCAGATGGAGGAGTTAATTCTGCCTTATATGCCACTCCACATCTGAAGAGCTTCAACACACTATACGACGCTGATAAAATATTACTGTTTCTTTTTTAATCACACCTTGTGTTCTTGCGCGAACGGGTCAGGACGACCAAATCACTGAAGCAATTTTTTTTCAAATCAAAACGGTTAGTTTGGGGGGAAAATCCATAAAAGATGATAAAGTTTAAATATATATCAAATGAATGGTCTGGCATCTTAGCCTTTGCCATAAACATGCAGTTACCTGTATTCTATCACTTCTGTCACATACCTGTAGTGATGTTACAGCATACAACACTCATTGTGGCATTTAACATGCTGGAAAAATCAGCACTGACATTTCTGTCATGGCCTTAATTATAGGTATTTGCAGATGACAACACCACAGTACTGCACAATGCCTACTACTGTCTACTACTGAGCATAAAATGACCATCACCATCATCTCAAACCACCTCCAGAGGGTCTACCTGTGACAACAAGCACCAGTCCCTTTTTAATCAGCTTAGCACAGTTTCCCTTTGTTTCAATTTATTTCTGTTTTATGACATTCCAATGTTACTGGAACAACATTTATAAATATTTTAGATTAAATAGCATTTGTTTTCCATTATTTGTCACTGCCATCACCTTATACAGATATTGTCATCATCAGAACTGGACGTTCAAAATAGTAACTTCTTATCTTATATTTTTTTTGTGAATTTGTACCATTACAGTAAAATCATCAATAAATATTTACACGATGTTAATGGCAGCCGACATATTCAGATTACAGCAAAAACAAACAAAAAAGAGACAAAAAGGTTTTGTTCTGACTGCAGTTACATGCAGAACACTACATTCAAATATAAAGATGCAATTCAACAATTCACAGGTGAAAACCGTGCAGAGAAGTGTTGGCTAAAACTAGAAACCTTACAAAACTGTTCCAAAATTAATGACACAATTATATGACTACTGTTACATCATCATTTACTCTCACAATTAATCTTCACTCTTTTTCATCATTTATCCAATTCTGTCTGCAATTCAGTTTTGATGTAAACAAATGACAATCATGTCAAAAACACTTAACACCAGATTATAGATATAATTTGAGACCAAAAGACAATGTTCCTCTTGGCCCTAGGGATCTAGGGAGCTTTGACTAGAAGAAAGAAGCACAAACTCAACTAAGGGAGATCATTAATAGAGGAATTCCATTGCTTTAATTTTATTGCCTGCATAATTAAACAGTTATGGTATAAAGTTATTTAGAGTGGTTTGATGTGAAATGCTTAAAGGTCCCTCACAAAAAGGTTATTACATGGTTATAAATATGTTGCCACATCCCAGAAAGGTTGTCTTACATTACTTTTGCCAAAAGAAGTCAAAAACCTAAATGTACTCTTTCTGGTGCAGGGGGTAAATATAGGGCATTGTAATGAAAAAAGGACCCAGTACACAGTACAGCACTGCAGCATGTTTATACCACAAATACGATCACGTTATTTACAAATGCATTTAGAGTCCCCTGGTTCTTTTCACTGCCTTTGTGATAAGAAATCAAGAAAAATCAAGAAGTTTCTACCGCAAAATATTAAACAGCATAACACTCTAAATGACCTTCAGCAACTGAATTGTAATTCTGTAGTTGAAATTATTGTTTCAATAGATATTTAAATTATTGTAGTTATTGGTATTTTTTCACATTTAAGCTGTTGAACCAACATACCCTACCAATCACTTTATACCGTCTCAAGAATGTACCTGATCTTATGTCCCTACTCTGAATGAGGTGGATCCGGGGTGTCCGACTGTGAGGCACTGGGCTTCGGTTATCTGCAGAGATTCAGTGTATAATCTGCAGTGGCAGTACCTGGAAGCGCTGGGGCCAGTGCAGGGCTTTGGTGCGCGCCTCACCGTGCCGTCCTGCAGGGGGGGACAGCGAGAGGGGTGGGGGGGTTGGGGGCGTCTGAGTCACCCGGCACACACTGACTGGTGCTATGGAAGTGTGTCGGAAGCGATCTGTCACATCTGGGGCTGTCAGGTTGAATCAGAGGCGCGGAGGCGAATGCTAACATGCGCAGACACTAGCGCTAACGCAATAGGGGCCAGGGCAGAACGGGGCCGGGCTAGACCAGAGCAGCTCACTTCAAGTCACAAAGAGAAAGAGGGACCTTTTGGCCTGGAGATACACACACAAACACACACACACACACACACACACACACACACACACATCACCAGATGAGACATGTGCATGTGCAGCTACAAGGTCGGGCTACTACACCTTTTAATGAGTTCTATTGTGAGTAGTTAGGGTTGGGGTTAGTATTTGAATAGGTAAAGCCCTCAACCAAGGGTTACTTTTCAGTCGTAGAAGGCCACACTCCTGCATTATTCTGTGCTCTTACTGCTCTGACACACTTACCGAACCTAGCAATTAACTGATGAGTTGAATCAAGTGTGTTTGAGCAGAAATATCTGACCCTACAGGACCCTCCAGGACTGTTCCTGTCAAGCCCTATCCTTCTCTCTTAAAAATAGAGGTGCCCAGAAAGTTTTTATCTGAGCGAGATACATTGCGCTTTAGACCCCCTAAGACAAAATGCCTAAGCAATAGATTAACTACTTTCCAGTTCTTTAAAAACCTATAGACTGAGTGGGTTCAAGTTTTTAAAGAACCATCCTTTGAAGTGATCTTTAGAGAACCCAAAGTATTTTTTCTCAAACTTTCTATCTTGGAGGACCAATGTGGAATGATGGTTGTGAGGAAAGGATGAAAAAGACAGGATAAAAGCACTGGGGTCTGAGTGACTTTGACAAGGGCCAGAATGTGACGTCTATGTGACTGGCTCAAAGCATCTCTAATATGTTCCTGGTATGCAGTGGTCAATATATTTCCGGCATTTATCGAACGCTTTTACCCAAAGCGACTTCCATTCCCTACCTACAGGGGGCAGTCTCTCCCGGGAGCAACTTAGGGTAAAGGGTCTTGCTCAGGGACCCAGTGGTGGTGTGCTGAAGGTAGGATTCGAACCCATGACGCCTTGGTCCAGAGGCAAGTATCCTACCCACTGAGTTACCTCCACCCCAATACCTACCAAAAGTGTTCCAACTATTAACAGGTTCATTGTTGCCCAAACTTTACTGATGCATGCAACTTTAATGAAAGGAGTGATGGCTATCCTGTTTGGTCAGAGAACACTGTATCTCACAGTGTATGGGGTTGTAGTAGCCACAGACCAGTCAGAGTGCTCATGCTGACTGATGTCCACCATAAAAGCATTTGCAGTGGGTATGTGACATCAGAACTAGACCAGGGAAGTATTTTTACTTCATACTTACACATACAACCTGCTCAAGCAATGTTGTAGACCAAGTACACCCATATAACAATATCCCTTAAAAGCATTCACTCTTTCAGCGGAATGAGGTTCCTTGCAACACAGCACTTGTTCATGAATGGTTCAAGGAACATGGCAAAGAGCTAACATTGTTGACTTGGCCTCCAAATGCCCAGAGCTCAATCCAATCAAGCATCTATAGTATGTGTTGAATGAACTTTGATTCATGTTGGCCCTACATCACATCTGCTTATAATCATGCTGATTTCAAACCTGTGTTGAGTTATCCCTAGTATGTACAGTTTTTGTGATAAAGCTAGTTATATATTGCATTTTTGAAGAATGAGTGGTAGCTGACTGACACTGATCATTATATCTATGCCACAGTGTGCGCCTATCCGAATTTGCACTGAAAATATTGAAACAGTTAAAACTGTGGTTTAATAAAAATAAAATAAAAAATATCACTCATAATTCAAAAAGGTTTCAATCAGCATGAAAAACTGGTTTAGAAAAGTGTGTTGTGGTTTCTGATGATTACAAAAAATGTGTTCACCCCTTTTTGGCACACCTTCAGAGATTTTGTGGAGCCTTGATGGGTCGGAGCTGATTTGACCTCATGAGACGGCCTACACAATATTGGGCAGGTATTTTTAATGTTTGTTTCCTTATTGAATCTGTTTTTAGTTCACGGACCACCTTTTGGACAACGTTGTTTTCTGTGGTCCAAAGAATCCTTTTTTGCACCTTTAATTCTAAAAGTCTGCGGAAGGGACTGTAGCAGCTTCATGTCTTTGCGTTTAAAAGTGCACAACAGACCCAAAGCCTGTAAAACTCCCGTCTCTGTTGCCCTGACTGCCACATGTGTGAGTCTGTGCATGTGAGGGGGAGATTAATTCTGTGCTGGCTCATCGCTAAGGCAGACGAGCAGGAGGAGCAGCCCGGAGAACACGCTGATCATTGGAAATAATTATTCGCTGTGTCACCGGCAACCTTACTTCACCATTCGTCTACGTCAGGGAAGCGTTTCTGACAGGTCCCGAGTGTGTGCGTGTGCATGTCTGTGTGTGTACGTGTCTTCTGAAGACACTGGCGTGGACTCCTCTTAATGAACAGAAGAATCTGGATTTAAGATTTATGGATTAATCCCTTCTGGGCCTGAAAATACCAGAGATCTATACTCTGAGTCACAAGGTCGTAAGTTTTGTAATTTAAATGAAAGGGTTTAAAAGGTGACAAATGAACAAAGCTGGGTTTCATTACGGACTGATTCCTATGTACATCTTTTAAGATTTATTGCGGTATAATCCTTTAGTTAGGGGAAAAAGGGAGAGAAGAAATGATTAATCACTTTTAATGTTGGTGTCTGGAGCAACTCTCTTTCTATTTGTTATTGCCAGGGAAGTGCAGGTCCACGGCGTGGGCTGAGGACATTGTTCCGCTGTAGGAATGAAATGGCCTAGGGAGCCCTGATCTTTCTCTTTGCCTCTCTTTTCTGGCTTAAAACGACTGCAGGCTAAGTAACTGCTAGGCTCTGGTTAATGCTACCGTGTGCTCAAAGGCATTTTCAGAACAAGAAGCGGAAAGAAATGGGAGAGAAGGAAAAAATGCACAACAGATATAAAGGCCAAGTTTTAAAACAAATTACATACAGGAGCATGTAGTCTGCCATGATGTATTAAGGGGTAGGATACGTCTTTTTTTATTTTTAACTCCTTCTTCTTGCACCTCAATGGTTTTCTGCGTAAACTATGCAGCTGTAAAACAGTGCTTTTCTCTCCTGGTCACATTGCAAATGCATACTTGCTTGTAATTGTTTAGCATTTTAATTACAGAAACACACTTCGTTCAATTCATGACATTTATGTATCCATTCTGTGGCATTACTACTGGTTTGGGGTACAAAAGCATTGGGGCAACCGAACTCCATAGAATCATAACTGGACTTCTCATATTAAAACTGGCCCTACTGATTATATAACAATATAATCGTGACTCACAAAATCAACCTGACCAATTAGCTACAACCAGCACTACACAGCCCTGATCTCCCTTTTTCATAATGCGGCTCATCCAAGGCAACTGTTTTCATAGAGATTCTTAAAATATTAAAAGATCTCAATGGATATAGCATTACTTTTAAAACCTTCTATCTCCATGTTTCACTTCTTTAGTTGTTTTTGTGGATGGAGTGGAATGCCTTGAGACTATCTGCTTGGTTAAGAAACCATACAAATTTTATTGCCTATTTGTAATTTTTGATTTTGTTGGTCAGACTCTACAATGGATGCCTTTTATTCCCACCAAATCCCATTTCGTTAGCTCGTAACTAAGCAATCAGTTAATTGATATATTTTTGGTGAGCTAAAGTTAGTATCTTGGAAAAGTATTTTATGGCTATATTTGAAGTGTTGTCCATCTAAATGATTGACATATTTTAGCCAGAACATGTTGTGTGTCACAATTTTGTGTCAGATGAATTTGTGCCAAAATGTGATTACTCTTGATCTACAAGGAAACCATACCTACAAAAGAATGGTATGGAATAATGACTAGGACTGGCAATGAAAATGGAAAGAGCAACCTCTAAGCTAATCCATCAAATGGATTCTTCAGCTGGCCCTCAAATAAACCAGTTATCAATAACTAATAATATGACATGAAGTCAATAACGAGCTTGTTTGTGTCTAAGACAGGAATACTTGTCTGATAATTGTTACCATGACACAACATTGTCAATGAGCAAACGTCAAAAATGTCAAAAGGATGGATGACGGACCCCCCATTCCTTTTTCTGCCTTAAGCTTTTTGCTCTATACCCCGCCCCCCTCCCCCCCACCCTCCCCAACACCATCCCTTTTTCTTTAATCGGCCCCTCCTGGAGGTAACCAAACCTAGAGGAGAGTGAGGGGGTCTGGGGCAGGACACTCTGCAGTAAAATGACAAGGATGATAATGACAATGAATTTCATGTCTGGAAGTCATACGGGGAGACGCTCGACTGGGCTGACTGCTCCGATTAAACTACTGCAGGTAGAAAGGGGGGGGGTGCGGTCATTATCCAACACGCCTCTCTTATAATCACTCCTCTGGCAAAAAAAAGAAGATAGAAAGAAAAAAAAAAAAACAAGGGGGAAAGGGGATGAATACAGCCAAGTTTTTTCATCCATGAGGAATGAAAAAAATGCCATTAGGAAAAAAAAACGGTATCTAGATTATCAAGCACGCCTTTTACAATATAATTTACTTTCCATTTGCTATAAATGTTCTATCCATTTAGTTTAAGTGTCTTTGTAAACTCTGCGGGACAGTAACTTATCACAGAAAATTACAGTATTATTTTTGTGGGGTTTTTTCTTTATACCTTGTGACTGAATAATTGGTTTGCAGTGGTACAGTACAGGCGAATACGTCTATGCATTTTCTCCATGATCCTGGAAAAAATACATTTGGCCATTTTGCGGCAAGACCAAGATAAAGAGGGTCAAACTAAAAAATGTCACAGCAATCATTGGCTTGCACCAAATAAGCACAGAGAAAATCAACCAAGATTCATTAATAAAGACTTTGTGGATTTAAAATATGAGTATTTTTTAAATGTTATTCAGAAAGAAAAAATACTTAATTAGGTCATGGCAATTAAAAATGATGAACAAAAGATATCATAAGAAAATAGAAACATATTAATAGGCAGTGCATAATGCCCTCCTTGCCACTCTCCCCTGCTAAATGAGCAAGGCTGACAGGTCCATACACCCCCCCCCCACCACCACGACTCACTGTGCCTTTTTGTGGTGCATGGGAATCCACGTATCCACGGACACCAAATGCGGACTGACAGATAGCCTTAAGAAACAAAGTTGGGAGTTAGCGGCGACGGTGTGGAGGCTGAGCAAACAGGACATGCTATGTACACCCGGGCTAACAATGAACATATGCTTTGTTTTTCTGATGCCAACACAGAGCACTCATAGCCTGGAGAGAGATGCCAGATTCTGCAGAAACAGCTGGAGCGAACGGCCTGCTGGCTATTTTCCTGTTTTGGAACCTACATTTTTTTTTTCCTAATTTTGTTTGCCGTTGGTTGCAAGCAATTAGGAGTTTAAAAAAAAAAAAGACTGTACTTACTTTGAGGAAATGTTCTAAAATGCCTCCTCTCACATGTGGCTTTAAAATGTTAAGCCTGGGAGTTAAATGGTAAATAGGGATTCAAACTTGAAATATATGCAAAAATCTTCATTATTTCTTCATTATTTAGTGTCATTCTAATGTTTTTCTGTCTCTGGGTGACATAGTTGTGTATATTGTTAGGCCATGCCAGAGACATACAGATACACAGATGGATGATCCAGTAGGACATTAGGCCACTGTCCCAGCAAAGGCAGAATCTGGAATAAAACATATTTTTTACCATTACTGTTTCCTTAACAAAATGTGCTATTCAAAATGAACGTAAAAGATGTACTTTATATGTAATTGTTATTCATTCCCTGTATGTACACACCATTTTTAAATAAATAAATTGACATTTGATATAAATGACTCTGGAGTTTTGAATTATATAAAGACATGATTTGGATCTTCTTTAACTGTGCAGTTCATTTGAGCTAAGTCTATGGTACACTTGGATTAGAGCAACATGCATTGGGCACATACATAACAGACAATTATACTGACAAAATAATTACTCGACAAAAGATATCTGACAAGTCAACCCAGAAATACAGTCTTTTCCACCACTTCTATTTTAAAAGACAGAAAGGAAGAGGTTGGTGAGTTAAGTCGGTTAAGTTAAAACAGTATATTACATATAATGGCTTACATTCCTACATTTTTAAGGCTTCTGATGATCTTCACTTTTTCATTGAATCATGAACATGCATGATCTATGACACATCTTTCAACATAAATATACAACATATATATATAACGTCTTCCCTTCTGACGTGTGTGTGTCGGTTTGGATATGTGTGTGTGTGTTTGTGTGCACATGTCCACACCAGTCAGGTCCAGTCTGAGGGTGTTAGTGCACACACAGTCCTGGGCTGCAGGGCTGTCACCAGTGGCAAGTGCAGAGTGGCGTAAACAACACAAACTGGCATTTTCCTTCCAATCCAAAGAAAAAAAGTCGCATAGGCACAAAAAACTGCATTTTTCGTTCAGTAAGCATCATGAACAAATACATGCTATGCTTCGTGACGTTCTACACTAAGCCTGTTAAAAAAAATCTTTTTCCCACTAGGATTGTTATTTCCTGGTCCCATAACTTACCCTCAAAGGTATTTTTTCACAAGAATTTTGTGAGGCCCCAAGCCAAGAAGCACATTATACCCTCCAACACCACCCAATAAAGCATTCAGAAATATATATTTTTTATTAATCAGTGATGGGCTTTGGTGACACTTTGTATTTGTTTTGGTCTAAACCCTTCACAAGGCAGATCTCCAGAAGTTTAAAAAAGACTGCTTCTGTCAAAATCAGACATACGAACCTCTGTCATCACCTTTACCACCAATCAAGAACAAGATGGAACTTACACTGAGGGAAAGAAGATCCCACTTTCAAATGCAATTCTTAAAAGAGCCTAGTCTAAGTATGTCACACATCTAATTCAATATGATGAGTAAAGTTTGGAGGTCTTTATTTAAGTAAAATATTAATTTAACTAATTTTCAGGTTTCACAAATAATAGAAAAACCTTCTAAATTACAAAAAAAAAAAATAAATAAATAACATAAGAGTAGTCTGGGAGAACATCTGAGAAGAAAGAAAAAGAATGCAAGAACATTTATATGACTGAAAGATGGGTTTGATGAGGGGTTGAAGGGATATGGTTCTAGTGTGCAGGGGCTTGCAGTGTCACAGCACTGCTCATTCTTCCCCGCAACTAATACTTCATGCAACTCCATAAGAGCCGGATAATTAGCTGATGAGATGGATCAGCAACGTTAGAGCAGGACCCTGCAGGACGGTAGCTAAGTAAACCTCATGTAGGGTACAAGTGCAAATTGGAACCTCTTCCACATCTCCGTAATGAGCCCCACCTGTCCTCCGCATTAAATACCACACTGAAGGATGGGAAATGTCAGGTGCAATTAAAAGTGATGATAGTAGATGGCAGAAATCAAATCAAGATATTGAGTTCGTTTCAAAAAAAAAAAAAAGTTGAGAAACCAGCAAAAGAGTGATGGACCGCGCGTGTCATTTTCTCTCTCACCCAGGTGGAAAGAGCTGAAAGTTCGCTGGACTTAAACTTCTGAAGCCAGATTTAGAAGAGAGGTTGGAAATGTTCTTAAGACAAAATGCTAAAGTAGTTTTTGCCAAAATAATCTTTAAGTCATTCAGAGTGGTTTGATATGAAATGCTGTATTATAGAAACAGAGATATTTTTGTAAAATAAAAATAATTATGGTAAAGAGTAGGGCTGTAACGATATGCAATATGAAACTGAAATCGTGACACTCAGATCCACGAACCTGTGTCATGGTGTGAGAAGGCGGAATCGCGACACACCCGGCAGATCAAACATTGCAAATGCTGTCGAAGCGGCCAGATATGCGATGCGTTGCTCACACTGTTAATCTGGCTGCGCAGAGAGAGATGGGCGTTCACCAGATGTCCCGACTCCTCGGTTGCGTGAGGAAAGTGGTCACATTTTTCCACCGTAGCACAACAGCTGCAGCTATGTTGAAGGAGAAACAGGTGATGCTAAAGCTGCCCTTACACTAGCTGGTCAAGGATGTGGCTAATAGGTGGAACTCGAACCGCCCCTCCAAAAGAATTGTGATACAAACTGAATCGTGGGTCATGATACGAACCAAATTGTGAGTCTGGTGTGTCGTTACAGCCCTAGTAAAGAGTGGGGGTGTAACGGTACACAGATGTCAAGGTTCGGTACGTACCTTGGTTTTGGAGTCACGGTTCGGTGCGGTTCACGATACAGCAAAGTTAAGCAACAAAAAGTT
>JBBIGB010000002.1:16456711-16471928 GCA_037577075.1 Alestopetersius hilgendorfi
AAAAATGTTAGAAATGGCATTAAAAAGGGCATTAAAAGGCATTAAATAAGATTTGAAAATCCTGCAGAAACCCTGATAATGCTTTTTTATTTCTACCAGTAAATCCGAGAAAATCAATTAATTCAGTCAAAACTGATTTTGATATAAAAATGAAATGAAAAGTCATTTGTCCAGCTCTGTTTGTGAATTTTCCCAATAGCCGCAGTTCATGCATAAATAAAACAGCTGAGTGTATGGTTATTTGGAAAGATCACACCTGATCCGAATTGGAGCTTGTCGTATTTGTGCAGATGTAACAGGCCGGTACTCCGCAGTGTGCCAGTCCAGAAGTGAGCTAAAGGTCTTCTCTGTTCCTAGGGACTCCTGCGCATGTTGCCTCATCCTCTAAGAAGCCCCGCAGTCGTGGCTTTTTCCACAGTCTCTTCTGCTGCCTGTGTCATGATGAAACGGATCACCTGCCTGTCAATAACAACGCACCGCTGCTGGTGGAAGAGAATGGAACCATCTCTAAAGTAAGACTTGCTCTCACTTTTTTTTTTCTTTTTTTCGTTGGTCCCCCAATCACACCCTGTGCACAGCTCTGAGGCGGCTGGGCAGCTTGTGGTTAACACAGTCGAGGGCCACATGAGCAGAGATGTCAGCGAGGAAACGACAAGCCTCATGTTAGCTTTGCGCAAGCCCTTTCCTGTTTACACCCTAATCCTCAGTGACCAATAACACAAATGTCATGGTTTCTGTCGCCAGTCACATTTGGGGGCTAAATTCACATACTTGTCCTTACACCGCCTACCTTAAAGAGAAATGCAATACTAATCCACACTCCCTCTTTACCATGGGATTTTGACAATTATTGGTCGCCCAGTAGTATGATATACTTAAACCATATTTTACCATTTACTCACATAATACAAAGCCGCACATGATTCACTTGAACCCCATTCTTGGAAAACAACACGGCAGTTAGCAACTACTAGCAGATCAGGTGGTCAAGACGCTCTCGGGTGTCAGTTTCAGATTTATGCCTTACTTCAGCTTTTTATAGTGATTTGATATTCCAGGAGTTATTTGTCACGTCTCTGAAGCCCCCAAAATAAATTGGTAGGGCTCCTGAAGGCGGGCTGAGAGCAGGACTCAGTGTGGCTCTGATCCTCCTGTCATGTCAACGTGCGCACTGCTGCTGTCGTCTCAGGCAGCCTGCGGGCTCAGCGAATCCACACATTCCCCTCTGCAGGCAGACCTAGCAGACCCTTGTCTGCCCTCTAGGCTCTACAGACCTGGTGGGGAGAGCGAACCTGTTGCAGAATGTCTGGAGTGTTTTACAACCTCTGAGCTGTACAAATCATTCGAGGAGAGCAAGTCCTTTGTGGAGAGCAACATCACTAAATACTTGGAATCTTCTGCCTTTTTTAGAAGCAAGTGCACTGAAGCAAATATGCCGGCCGAGCTCTGTTTTGACCCCCGTAAAGTGTCACAGCAAGGCAGTCATCTGGAGGAAGAGGAGGCATTGGAAACTGCAGCTGAGTCCTGTATGATTTCTGCAGACAAGTCTGTCAGTTTGAAAGTGCACCAGACCATCTCGGGACTAATGCAGCCTTGTGGAGATTACTCTGAGGACGGTCAGTTCAGTGGAGAATTATTAGAGCAGCAAGACAAATTGGATTCTTCGGAGAGCAGCAGTCTGTCGGACTACGACTCGCAGCACAGTGAGTCTTTTGCAATAAGCGGAGCTTTTGGTTATGTAGAAGAAAAAAGCATCTGTTTTGGACATGGTGTAGAGTCTGATACTGGTGAACAAAGTTGGATTGCTGAATACGATACTGAACCAGTTACCTTTTCTGAAATCATGCCTGATGAGTGCCAACAGGTGGATACTGAAAATCCAGAGCTTGTTTCAGCTAATTTTGACGCACCTTTTGAGCATGAAGCAGAACCTGGAGAGCCTTCAGAACTGCATTGTACACCTGAAGGTACTGAAGAAACCGCTGTCTTGGATTTGCATGAACTGTACTGCACGAATGATCAAAGTGCAGTATTTGATCTGGATTCAGAACCCTATGGATACTTGGAACAGTGCAGGCCCAACAGTCAAAATGTGCCCTCTGAATGCCATTCTGCATGTTTTGAATCCTCCGAACTGTGCCAGACCTTTAAAGAAAGCAAGCCTGCTGGGCTTTTTGGGTCCCCTGAGCAGCCACCACCTGCTGGACAAACAGAAACCACAGATGACGGCGAGTTAACTGCTCAAAATCTCCCGGGATCCTATACGGACTCCGATCTAAGCCAGCTTTCTGAGGAGCAGATTCAACCTTTTGAATTTTGTGATCAACAGGACCTTCTCGACCACGACCAGTTGTCTGAAAATTATACTCTCGAACAATGTTTGAGCTGTGGAAGATATATTCAGAAATGTGAAATTCCTGAACAGTGCGATCTCTCTGAGCTTACTGACTCTTTTGAGAGCCCACAACAAAGTGAACCCGTTGAAAAGTGCCTGGCATTGTGCGAGAGTTTTGGAACACACTGCTCTGTGTTTGACACCTCTGATCTCCCTAGAGAAAACTCTCCCGTTGAAAACAACAAAAGCAAGGATGGAAAACGCCCAGAGTGTGATGACATGTTTTTCGGATCGATGGAAACCTTTGAGACTCGCTGGCTTTCTCAGTTCCTTGACCATAACCGTCAGCAAAATACTGTTGTAGACCAGGAAGACCTCGGTATTGCAACCGCTGAGCCAGCTGAAGAGTTACTCATCAGTGGCAGTAATGATTCTGAAACTGTAATTCAAACTTCAGATGTCTCCAGTGACCAGAGAACGCTCTGTTGGATGTGTCAAAGGAGAGAAAAAGGACAGGGCGATTATGATAAACCCACTCAACTTCTTGAACTTGCTGCCATTAAGGCTGAAGCCTTAGAGCTTGGCTCTGATGAGAGCAGGTTCCTAGGGGAATCCGTTATTAAGTCTGGGTCATTGGATGAATCGAGTGAGGAGGAAGAGTATGTTGACTGCATGGATGGCAAGAGCCAAAGCAGCTCTGAAACGGACGAGTCGTTCAAAAGTTTTGTTGATGAACCCGAGAATTTTGACCTCTATTCTGATCAGTCGGATGACGATAAGTCTTCGCAGAAGCTGGAGGAAGATGGTGCCTATGAACATTATACCGTTCAAATTCAAGAACCGTGTGAGTTGTGTGATGGTCGTGATGATTCATATGACCTTTATATACAAGACCTGGTAGACGCACCTGGAGAAACCCATGAATCTTGCTCGGAACATGAAAATTATAAAACGTATGCAGAGGCTGTGACTTCAGAACCATCAGTAGAAAATGACCATGGTCCTGAATGCTACACTGGATGCACAGAGGCCATCCAGGGTGAAGAAGAGTATAGACCATATCTTAATGGTGAGGGATATACATCACATGATAATGAAGCCTGGGACAATGAACCGCCCTGCGAAGAAGCAGAGAGCATTGAACCCCATAGGGAGTTCAGTGAGCTAAAGCACTGGAGCACAGCTATGGAAGTTGATGGAATTCTCAGTGAAGCTGAAGACACTAATGAGAGGTCAAGAGATGCCAGTGTGTTGGAGCATGGCGATGGAGTGGGTGAAGTTGATGAACTTGAACCTGAAGTTGATGAACGTGAGCCTGAAGACACTGATGGAATTTTGTCGGAAAATACCACGGCTCCCAGTTTTATCCAGAGTACATATCCGGAAATTTCCGCTCATGGAATGTGTACTGAAAAGAAAAACCTTGTAGAAAGTGAGGAAGAACAATTGGAAGATTTAACCGAAGAACAAAAACAAGAGCTCATTACTGAAATGGGCCTTGAAGAAGGGGGAAATGATGAAGCACACCAGCCTGATTTCACCAGCGAGGCCCTGGTGAAGGAAGACTGTGAGCTTTGGGAAGGCATTGATGAAGTGGAGGGGGCTCACAGTCCTTTCTGTGGAGAGATAGAAATATGTGAAGATGACGAGGCCTCTATCTATGGCTTTGACGATCTGGCATACATTGAAGACCATAATATATTAAATGAGCAGAATAGGCAGAATGGTGCTCTAGATTTATTGATTATGCCAGAGGGCTTTGAGGTGCAGTCGAACAAAAATGAAGAGCCGCCGGAGGCCTGTGTTCCACCGACCGGTGAAACGGAGGCTTCAGGTGACGTGCCTACGACACAAAGTGCACACAAGTTGGAAGACCTAATATGCCAAGTTGCAAGAATTGAGACAGAGGATGGTGAGGAAAGTACATCGTTTAAGTTGGCCTCTCAAAAAAAGGCAGCCTCTGAAGAGGAGGACAGTGAGGCCTCTGATGATGAGGAGGACTACCCAGAGTCCTGCGATTGTGAATTCTGTGTGCCATCTGATGAGCAGGTACAGGGCAGCCACAGCGTCCAGTGAAGCGCTACCTCATTATACTTGATATCATTATGTGCTTCAAAGCATGTTATTAAGATTGGATGTTTAAAATGCATGGATTAAGCCTGAAAGACTGTAGGGAGCGAAACATTTAATGAACTTAGATGAACTTTTAAAACAAAAATAAAATGTGGAAAGCGGCAGCAAAACTTGAATAAGAAGCCTGGAACCAGAGCCCCACTGCTTTCCTTATTTAAGTCAGAAGCTTTGAAAGGTATGAGCTACTGTGCCCCATCATCCTGGCAGTAAACTCGGATGCATATCTGGTTGATGGTCAGATGTGAGCTGGATCTTCTCTGTGCTAGCAAATGTCCTCCTTTGGGAAGAGGATTTTTCACTCTTAAGCCCCGTGTGTTGTTTCAGTGGTCAGTACTGCCTGCACTTGGCACTTTTTGATCAAGATTCGGCTGGCCCACAGCCTTGTAATCCCACCCCAGCCGCACATGGTCACACGATCTGGCTACATAATGCAGCTGGCCAAAGTGTTTCCTTATGCCCCCTCTTGGTCACTCAATTCCATAACCTACTTCACTCACTCATAAAACTAGATATTTTTTTCCACTTGCGCAGCAGGCCTGGTGTATTTCACCTGTACTGTATGACGATAGTACCCTCATTTCACTTTAATGCCATGTAATTTTTTTAACAGCTTGACTTTGAGTACTGTACGCTTATCTTTATTGCGCAAATCAATTTTTTTCAGTAAGGATGTGCAATCTGTGTATTGCATGTGATGCTGTCCGCGTAAATCACTTGGTTTACGAGGCCGTCTGACGCGTCTGCTCACAGGTTCCAGCCAAGCCGCTTCTACCACAGATGAAGTCTAAAGACGCAGGGAAGATCTGTGTGGTGATCGATCTGGATGAAACACTAGTGCACAGTTCATTCAAGGTAAGCTGAAGATGTTCTTTTCCAGCCATACTTCATCGTTGTCAGCAGGTGACCACAAGCCAGCGTGTCTTGTTTGCAGTACGATCAAGTTAGAAAGTGTACATCATGGCCATGGGATCAGTTTGACTTGAATGTTATGTCCGGACATCAGATACCCGAGTTTACCGAACACGACTCGAACACGGAGTCGCTCGCCTTCGCAGGAATATAGCATCGCTGTGTGTGTAGTAATATGATTTACCCTCGGCGAACAGATAATGTGAGACACCTGCGTGAGGCAGACGCTCAGGGAACACATACTACTTCCTGCACGGCAACACTGTGTGTTTGGTAACCAGAAGCACAGCAGGAGCGAGGAGCACAGTTCAAAAATCACCAAAGCCTCCTAGGGCTGGTCAAATGACAGACATTCGATCGCGTACATGTTGCATGTAGGGGCAGCACCATATGTGTGTGTGAATGATGTTCAGAGCGATACTTGATCGGCCCTAAAATTTTAAAAGAGTTTACAAATCTGCTCATTAAGAGAGTATGCTTGGAATTGTCAGTATTAGCTGGAACAGTAAGGTCAGAGCAGTCCGACATGCTCAAACCCCAGGGTTGTGCTTTTTCATTCTTTAAAATGAAACAAAAAACACATTTATCTTTATATAAAATATGACTTGTTCACACCCGAGTTTTGTGCTTTTTTATTCTTTATTTTAATACTACAGAGGGAGAAAAAACAAATACAGGAACTTTTTAAATAAATGAAAAAAATTAAAGTGAGAGTAGAGAAACAAAATGCTCCATTTTCTTTGTCTATTCAGAATTGTACAGCATCTTTGGGTATTTTTAAATTAAATGTATTATTTTTATTATTATTTATTATTATTAGACTAGTCAGGTTTCAGTCAGCTAAAAGTATGAGCATTTTGGTTTTTTTCTCTAGTTTATTAAAAAACTTCACCCTCTGTGTGTTGGCCTGAACTTGCCTTATTTTATTTTACACATTTTGCACAGCCAAATCAGAACGATTTAGGGTCAGATGTTTTGCATGGATATGGGAAAGGCTGCTTATCAAAATGCTGTGTGTGAGAGACTTTGTGTGTGTGATTTCTCTCTCCCTGGCACTACTATACTGTATTGGTATCCCAATACTTTTGTCCACTCTGGATAGATGTAATTCACAATGCCTTTAAATGGACAAAAGTATTAGGAGGTAACGCCATTCAACTCTTTTTTTTTTCTTCTTTTTTTTTTAACCTGTTGTAGTTTAAAAATCTAAATAATTTTTTAATCTAAATAATTACATAAAAATTCTGATTGCAAGAGGGGCATACACTTTCAAGCCCCACTTGGCAAAGCAAAGGTGTCTGGCACACCAAGGCACCCAGCTTCATGATCTGTTTGCTAAGATGCCCGACACCTTTGCTTTGCCAAGTGTATGCCCCTCTTGCAATCAGAATTTTTAATTTATGTAATTATTTAGATTAAATTAAGCCAAATCAGACAGGGGTACAGAAGATACAGTGGGGGGGGGGAAGACAGAGAGAATAAAAGAGGGGAAAAAAACAACAAAAAAGCAATAATAATAATAATAATAATTAATAATAATAAAATAAAAAATAAAATTAAAATTAAAAAAAAGGAAGAGGTTGAAGGTCCAGAAGAAGACTGCTGCTCTTTTTTTTTCTTTTTTTTTTAAAATTCAAGATTCCTGAATATTGAATCTTGAATTTAAGAGAAAAAAAAAGTATTTGGGACTCTCTGCCTTATCCCCTCCCTATCGTACAGGAAATAACGTCTCATCTCGTTTTAGTCAACGGAAATGAAGATACATTTTGGAGCAGTTTTTATTTTGTAAACTGCATTTAGTCTCGTTCGTATTCGTCATCAATATTACATTATAGATTTCGTTAGTTATCACCACATGACCAGCACTTATGCTGCGTCTTGTTTTTGTCACGTGATAAATGTTTGTTGACTACGATATTAGTCATATTTTTAGTTGAGAAAGCAACAGTAGCTGAGGGTCCGTGTAAAATTTACGGCGCTAGGTTGTTCCCCGGCCTAGTTATGGGCTCTCATGTAAACACTGGGTCCTCCAGGTAGCTAGGGGAGGGGCTGCCCACTGCAATGCCTGTTGTAAATTGTTGTAGTCTGCCGGCGATATCCGTGAACCGGCAGACGCAAACCTGACATTTATCGATACCAGGGCTAATGAACATCGAACTCGATACAAAATTTTAGTATCGATTAGTAAAATAGTACCCTTTTTTAACAGCGGAGTTGAACATTTACATCAGCAAGCCGTTATGTGAGGCATAATGAAAAACAGACGATAGAATGTTTCGTCTGTAATGACACCGTACTATTGTGTCACACCAGTGGAAATGGATCGTGTTCTCAGTGACACCTCTTTTGCTTCAGCTCAGTTACAATTTGCACATTTTTCTGGCCCTCAAGGTTTTGTCAAGGATTTGTGATGTGATTCCCCCCCCCCCCTTTTTTTTTTTTTTTTGTGAGACCAGATCACTAAATGTTACCTCATAGTCTATGAATGTAGGTCATGGTGTCCTACGCCTTCTCAATAGTTCTACTCATGTGCAACACTTGAGCTGCACGTTTTAAGGCTCTCTAAATGGATCTGACTGCTTATGAGACTGTCTGGTACAGTACGCCCCACCAGAAGCCAGAAGCATGCTCACATGCCGCTATACATTATACACATGCCGTACCCCAGTGTTTACCAAGGCCTCAGTCAACTATAATAAAGGGTGTGTTTAGGTTTCACGCAGTTATCTGTCCTTGGATTGGCCGATCTTCAAATATTTATGTCCATCAAATTTAGATTTAGATTCACTTTACAGTGGGGTTCAAATCTGAGACCCCTCTAAAAAAATATGGGATTTTTCTTCCGATTTAAATTAATTTTCTCCCATTGCCAAGTAATCTGAGTTTTGAACACAAGATTTTAATAACAAAACTTTGCAATGCAGAAAAATGTAGAGAATTAATATTCTGTTCTTTTCACATTTACAATTTTTTACAGTTGTAAAATGTCAGATATCCAGCTTTTCTCCAGTTATATTTAAAATATAGTTTGCAATAGAAGAGGGTATTTAGAAACAGTATTTAACCGGTAGGCTTGGAAATTTGGACCCTACTGTATATAAATGAACATAAACAGACCAGCCCAGATATCAGTACATTTTAAGTATCTGTTCTGGGACTACTATCTTGGGGGTGGTGATGTGTGTATATGTGTATTACATCATAAAATTGTGTTTTAAATTAAATTCAGTTTTATTTTGAGTACATGTTTTTGTTTTTTCCTTTAACAGCCAGTGAACAATGCTGATTTTATCATTCCAGTGGAAATTGACGGAGCTGTACACCAGGTGAGCATGTTGTCTCTTTGCCAGGTTTTGCTGCATTAATTTTATGTGCAGACATAAAAGTGACGTTGTCCTCTTGAGCGTTCCCCATGCTGTTGTTATTCAAGTCTTCCTTTTAATGGTCGTGTGCCATGAAGAGTGTCTGAATTCCTCAGTCTTTAGTTTTTGCCGTGTTTATGGACTGTGTGTGTTGTGTACCGGTGCGCTACCTGACAGCGTCGTGGCCTTCACTGTTGATGGCTCTGAGCAGCAGGGGGCTATTTCCGTGCCCTGACAAAATGAAGCAAGCTTGACTGGCTTCTCAGAACACCATGCCCATCAATCTGTCTCGGGACTCATCCCCCGCTCACTGCCCCGACAGCTTGACACCGGGGCCCTTTAAAGGACCGATCCAGCCCCAGTCCAGGGAGCTCAGTTGGGAAGACTTGTACTCACTCTGGCTTTGGCCTGGTTCAAGTAATCCAGGATAGGCTTGTGATTTCGGGTAAGCCTATTCGGGATGACTTGGCTCAGGATTGAGACCATCAGCTTCATGAATTGGTTTGGCTGACCCACATGTCTGTCTAATGCGAACCGTCTTTACGAGATATCTTAAAATGTGTGTGTATCATTTGACAACCCCATAAAGGGGTTCTTGGACCCGGAGTACCATATCAAGACGGAGAGTAATGCACAGTCTCCTCGGTTGTCTCAGGAATGGTGCTAATGTCCTATTTGAGTGATCCGTTTCCGTTCCGTTTTTTGGGTTGACTAACTCAGTTAGTCTTTTTATCAGAAGTTTGAAGTTTTGGCACAGAAGTTGTCCATAATGTCTAACTTTTATTTTTTTGGTCTTCCTGATTCCAGGTGTATGTTCTGAAGCGACCTCATGTGGATGAGTTCCTGAAACGAATGGGAGAATTGTTCGAGTGCGTGCTGTTTACTGCCAGTTTAGCCAAGGTATGGATTTTTAAAAAAATCTTAAGTAAGAGTCAGAGATTCATTCCCCTGAATGTGGGTGAGGCTGACAAATGACCTATTTTATGTTTGAAATATGTTTCTAGGAGGTTCATGTAGCTGACAAAGGCTCAGGAACCTACTCTATGCCTTCCTTTTCTTTCCTGGTATTGATATTGAAGCATGGCAGTAAAATAATTGTAATTATTTTAAGAAGTAGGAGGAGAAGTAGGTGATCAGACGCAAAACTACTCAAACACACTGTGGCCTCCGACGGAATCACACTATTTCAGGTTACATTTGTTAGAAGATTGGTTTTATGCTGAACAATGAGTATCATTTTATCATCATGATAAATGATCTCGGTGAAAGTTAGTCCTTTAGAACACTAACCAACTTCCTGTTTCATTTCAAAGAGAACATAATTGGTCCTGGTTATTCTATGGGTGGAGGGTGGAGGTAGCTCAGTAGGTAGGATACTTGCCTCTAGACCAAGAGGTCATGGGTTCGAATCCTACCTTCAGCCCACCACCACTGGGTCCCTGAGCAAGACCCTTAACCCCAAGTTGCTCCAGGGAGAGACTGCCCCCTGTAGTTAAGGAATGGAAGTCGCTTTGGATAAAAGCGTCCGATAAATGCCATAAATGTAAATGTAAATATATTGCTGTTTATTCTATATTGACTGTTCTCTGCCTCCTCTGCCTGCAGTATGCAGACCCTGTCTCTGACCTGCTAGACAAGTGGGGTGCCTTTCGCTGCCGTCTGTTTCGGGAGTCCTGCGTTTTCCATCGTGGAAATTATGTCAAGGACCTGAGCCGACTGGGCAGGGACCTCAACAAAGTCATCATTGTGGACAATTCGCCAGCGTCGTACATCTTCCACCCAGACAATGCTGTACGTCCTTTTTATTTAAATTAAATACATTTTAATTGATTGTTTTATGTACTTCCTTAGTAGCATCTGTTGTGCCCTGGTTTCCTTGTAACGCGACTGTTGCTTCATCGCCTCTAGGTCCCCGTAGCCTCCTGGTTTGACGACATGTCTGACACCGAGCTGTTGGATCTGATCCCGTTTTTTGAGAGACTGAGTAAAGTGGATGATGTGTATGCTGTGCTGAAACAGCAGAGGACTAGCAGCTAGCGTGCCACGTGGAGCAGCTTTCACTTTGGGGCCAGGGAAGCCGGTGGGCTCAGAGCACCACTTCCCCGCTAACAGGATCGGCCGTCGGCTCGGTCCTCATCACCCACCCAGAATTCCATTCGCAGGATGTTTGACAGATACGAGAACGAATGAAACCTGGTTTGGCCGATGGAACTGTGAAGGACTGCTTTATCGCGCACACGTTTAAAAAGAAAAAGAAAGAAAAAAAAAAAAAAAGAAATTTTATTGATGTTTAACACTCATGTGTTGTTCCTTTTTTTGTAACTCTTTTTTCTTTTTCCACTTTAAAGGCAAGGTAGCGGGATTCCCTGTTTAAACAAACATCCGGATTAACAGTTCTTTATTTCTGATTTGTGATTGGGAAAGACTTTTCTGAATGACTAGATTCCAGCACAGTAGCTCCTTAGATTTATAAACCGTATTAAATCACGGCTCTGACGTATTGAACTAGTGACGTCTCGTTTCACTAGTTAGACATGCAGTAAATGAGTCTAGAGACTTCTGGAGTCTTTCTGCGAGGAAAATGGCGAAGCAGAAAGGCTTCCCGGTTCTTAACGAGAGCCGAGGAAACTGAGCATCCATTCTAAATCAGGGTGGAGACTAAAGACGTAACTCTGGCCTCTCGGAAATCCAGCGCTATTAATATGCAGATGTGCAGTGTAACTGAAAGTTGTTATTATGAGTATCGCAGCGTTTTTACTCGTTCGTTCCCCTCTCCCTGGTAGCCTTGTTGATGTGGGCTGATTTTTATAAGCAGGTCTGAGATCAGTGTTTCTGGTTCTCAGCAGTTTAAATGTGTGAGGATATGAGAGAGAAAGAGCCGCACTTCCACTCTCATCTGTGTCTGCTGTGCCAAATATCAAATTGGAATCTTATTTTTAGGATGTATTTCTCAAACAAGTATTAGGTAACCAGTATAAAAAACTAGATGTGCTGGGGATGATATTAAAAACGTATTCTACTTACAGAAGACTTTTAACTCTTTGTTGCTAGTTAAAAAAAAGTGTTGCTGGTAAAACAGAAGTGTTGAAGCAATTAAAAAAAAAATAAATTCAAAATTTGCCAAATTTTTTGGTGAAGCCACCAAACCCTTGCTGTTTCACCTAATTAGGGACAAAACAGTGGATGTCAATCACAGAATTCTATGCTGTACGCCTATCATCAAAACACACCATATTTCTGTTTTTTTTTTATTTTTTATTTTATTTCTCCCTGATTTTTTGTTTTTAAGTGAAAATGCCTCGGCATCAGTGAAACTATGGTGCAGATTTCACAAAGCTATGGATGTATGAAAGGGAAGCTGGCACGGTCCCTCAGAGGACGCAGTTTTCAGGGTTGTGGTTAACGAGTGAGGCCGTTGTAGCAAACTTTTTTTAAAGACAGCATGATCCCAGTCTGTCTTGTACTGTTTGTGCGTTTATATTACTCAGATAAGCGAAGCATTGTGGAATCAAACCCTGTTTGTTGTAGCGCAACCTTCTCCAGAAGCCTTAACCATGTTCTGTGAGGGGCTGAAGTTTCTTTATATTTTCTTTTCTTTTCTTTTTTTCTTTCTTTTTTCCAAAAGTGAAAACTCCTGCTAATGACCACCAAGATGCCTTTAGTGTTCTGTTTTTTCTGCATTGTGATGCGAACGAATGTGTCGCTTAACACTATCAGATGGACTCTTTTGCAAGTGTCAGTGTATTGCTGTGGGATGTGATGATGAGGGGATGACGAAAGAAGGAAAGAGGTGATATTTGGTGGCGGTGAGGATGACGACGATGACAAAGATGCTAGTGATGGTTGAGCTGTTTGTAATATGGGCTTTTTTATTATTTAAATGACATGATAACGTTAGGGCCTTGCTGTTTTCTCTACACGTGAACGTAGTACTGTGCCAAGGGGGAGAAGGAATATGTTATTCGTGCTTTTGGCCTTAAAGTCCGAACGAGGCTTTGTTTTTGACGAAGCGCCATTTGCTTTGTTCTCTCCAGCTGTACTTGAAACAGGCCACGTATGTCCGCTGTTTTATCGCAGAAATCATCGAATGTACAGTAACACCTTTGAGTTCAAGTATTTTTGACATCTGTTAGAAATTGTTTCAAATTGCTCTAGAGCTAATATACGTTAGATATCAGATTGTGAGTTAAAAAAATGTAAATCAATGGTACTATCAGGAGAAGCAATTAGTAGTTTTTAAACAGGACAAAAAAGTGCCTAATGCTCCGGTTACAGCAGTCTGGCTACCGGGATGTTTCCATGAAACTATGAGCAGCAGCTTGACTCTTGACTTGACTCTAATGCAGTGCCAGACATGACACTGACCCGCTCGTCTGACTCGGTACATTCTTGGAGGCCTCATCAATCTCAGAAAGACTTCTCACACTGGTCCTCTTACGCAATCGGCAGGCCTCGACCAGTGATTTTTTTTTTTAAATTTTTTAATTTTTTTAACCCCCTCTTCCTCCCCCTTCCTTCCTCTCTCCACTTATATAATAGGTCTCACTCGTGTTTGGATTGAATAATAAGCCTTTGCTTTTGTAATGTCCTTACAGTACAGAGAAATGGCACTTAACTACGCATTAACTCAAAAATCTAAAAGGCAGCCTGTTTTAGTTTGGAGCTCCTGAATAGAAACGTAGCGGGGCGGGGGGTGGGGGTGGGGGGGGTAACTTCTCTCCCTCTGCTCTGTCTAACCATGCTGCTGTCTGTTTGGGAGTCATCTGTTTTCCTTCTTGCTTCACCTAGCACTCTGCTTATCTCTCTGTTGGCGTGTGGGTGTGTGTGTGTGAGTGTGTGTGTGATGTCATTGTCGAATGAATGTAATAAGCACTGTCTGCTGAGGTTGCAGTGGCCATTTCCAGTGCAGCTCTAGCACTTGATACTATCTCACTGTATGAGTCATAGTGAGATAATGGCACAGTCTCTGAGTGTAGAGCTCCTCGTTGAGTACACATAGTGATGTAGGTAAAGCCACCGTAACCCTTGGGAGTGGATTAACAGAATATAAAAGAACAATCTGTTGGGTACATAAAGCGTATGAGAGTAGGAGCGGTGGTCTCGCATCTGACCGCTGCCAAATCTCAGCTGACCTTGTAAAACCATATCCTCGACTCTGAAGAGCTTCATGAACAGCAGGCCGGATCCAAGATTAGCTCTTTCATGGGGTCACTGCTTTTAAAAAGAAAGGGCTCCCCTTAGAGTCCAGTTCTGCTCAGCACCGTTTTTACCTAAGCTGTCCTTTTCCTTTATCCGGAGTCATTTCCAGGGTTTTTAATCCATATCCAGGGTTTCTCTGCCTGATGATGACAACATGCATCAATTAAACCAATCTATGCATCAGTTAAACCAATCTGGAATCAACCTATGATCATTTGTTCATGTCTGCAGGCAGCAGCCAAATCAACGTCTCTTTGTTTTGAGAAAATGTCTAAGAGCTTTGAAAACAATCAGCTACAATCAGGAGTGGTCACTAACGTCTAGCACTGCAGCGACATTCAGCTGAGAACCCCCTCCCGTCATGATCTACTGTGTACGATGACTGTGCTGTCTTGTGTGCATACTCAGTTAATGGTGAGTATGTCTGTGCGGAGTTCAGTAAAGAGTGTCTGATTTTTTTTCTTCACAATTTTCTGCATTTGTTGAGCCTGTGATTGGTGGTTTGGTCTGAAATGGTGTTTGTGGTCGTTATGGAAACCGGGACATGGTATCTTCAACACAAATACAACCATTTTAACAGGTGAACCTACACATTTGTTATTGGCTATTTTTATTGGTAATATACCTCCTACTGCCGCTGTTGTGCACCGTTCTGGCTTCTCTGAAAAGGAGCACCTCACATCAAATCAAACCACTTTGAGCAGCTTTTTCGGAAACACAGTCACTGTTCAATTATGCAGAAAGTTGGAAGAAAATCGGAGGAATTCCTTTTCGAATCTATTTTGAGATACTCGGCTGAGTGAGTAACATGATGTAAATAGCCTTCCCTTTTCTTTTCTTTTTTTTTTTTTTAAATAAACTGTTTTACCCATATGCTACATCTAAACCAGCTCACAAGCAGCACATTCGTTCCACACATTTGTCTGTCTGCTCATTTGCCTAGAGCAAACCAAAATTTGGCATTAATAGATAGAGATGTTCTTTTCTCTTTTCTTTTTCTGTGATTTGGGAATAGGTATGCCAAGTTTGAATTAAGTCAGCTGTAACCTAGTTTTGAAACTTTGTAATTATTAATTGTATTTTACTGTATTGAATGAGCTACATCATTAATGAAACAATTGAAAAGCGATCTTGTGTTTGTTGATTCTGGCAGGTGACACTTGCCGCTAGGGCGAAGATAGTCTCGCATAGCCAGACGTTCCGACTGACGGCTGAAGGTCTGGAATTCATAGCAGCTTTCTTTGGCCAAGCCCCGCCCATAAGGCCGTTTGACCGACAT